>JAIPRL010002822.1:0-11664 GCA_025469235.1 Pemphigus obesinymphae | reverse complement strand
ATAGCATTGGTGATAGAATGCAGCCCTGTCTTACACCCTTTTTAATTTGTGCTTCTTCTTCTTCCCTACCTATGCGTATTAGTACAGTTTGGTTTTTGTATAAGTTATAGATACATCTTCTATCATTATACTTAATACCAATTTTTTCTAGGATATTAAATAAAATGACTGATATAAAAATGCGTAAAAAGCTTTGTTTCTGTCGTGAACCCACAAACTGACATTCAGTTTTTTTTATTCCATATTTAATTTGTCATTAAGTAAAACACCAATTTTTTTATTGATTAATTCAAAAACGAGGAATATTTATTATATATTGAAATTCTTGAAAAGCTATTTTAATTTCTAAAATTTTAATAAACCAAGTTTCTATTAGTACGAGGCGTGTCCAGAAAGTAAGTGTACTCAATTTTTGTAGGCTTTAAAAAAATTTATTGAAAAAAAAAAAATTACATGGTTACATTACTATATTTGTGTGCTATTTTTCTACATAGTCACCATCTTTTTTAATGCAAGTTGTGAGACGGCAGATTAATTTTTTGATGCCTGCCTCGTAGAACTCTGCCGCCACCTCCTTTGACCACTTGTCGACCGCCCCCTTCACCTCCTCGTCAGTTGAAAATTTTTTTCCACCCATGTGCTTCTTCAGGGAAGTGAACAAATGGTAATTCAGGTCGGGGGAATACGGAGGGTGGTTCAAAACATCCCATCCAAATGAGTCCAACAATTGCTTCGTGATATTGGCCGTGTGTGGTCTGGCGTTGTCGTGCAGCAGGTAGACTTCGCTCGTTAACAGACCCCTCCTTTTATTTTGAATAGCTTTCCTCAATTTTTTTAGGGTCTCACAATACTTTGCTGCGTTGATCATCTCCCCCTGAGGTAAATATTCAATCAATATGATGCCTTTGTGGTCCCAAAACACTGATACCATGATTTTTTTGGCTGAAATGGTGGTTTTGAACTTTTTGGTTGAGGGTGAACTGGTGTAACGCCACTGTTCAGACTGTCTCTTGGTTTTAGGTGTATAGTGTGCAACCCAAGTTTCATCTCCAGTAAAAATAGACTTGAGAAAATTATCGCCGTCCAGTTCATAGCGTTCCAAAAACTCTCTGGAGGTAACGGATAACGGCGCCGATTTCGCACTTGGCGGCAGACTCGATCGACATGTTTAACAAGAAAAATTTGTGCGACCACAGTTTTCAACGTACTGAACTTGTTCTGGTCTTGTTTTAAAGACTAGGAGTAAAGCTATACAGCAGTGTAGCCAACATAGTAAAAAAATATTTCCTTTGGTTGTGAGAGCCTCAGTACACTTACTTTCTGGACACTTTACTTTCAGGAATGGGAGTCCACATAAAATGGCAACCTCTTAGAAATTTTTGTTTAGGTTTTTCAATACCTATTCGTATATATTACTATTCGACTTGAAAAATGATAAACGGCTTTATTATTGAAAAACTATCTCATATTTCCTCCCTTCTTTAACAATTCTTAAATACACTAAATAATAAAATACTAGGTACTATTAATCTGAGGGTTTATTATTATTTGTTTATATCTATTATTCTATTATTAGATTATATTCTGTGGTACTAACTACTATTTCTAATAATAATAGTTATCTAGTTGTTAATATTTATGTTAATTTAAAAAAAAAAAATTATTGTTTTATAGTATTTTTTGAATATATCGAGTAATTTTTTTGAAAACAATTTTATGAAATACTCAATTCATAGACAAAAAAGAGTATCGCGATATAAGATACTCGATACTTTCCAGAACTGTATTGCTATACAAGATACAATTGTATCTAAAATACTGGCCAATCCAGTGTATACATTCTATATATAAGATAATTCAACATTTTAAATTATAACATTTAAAAAAAAAACCAAGAAGAAACCAAGAATCTTTATTATAATTTTAGGGGTAACAGGCAATTTATTCTTAAAAATATATTTTTCTAATCATTTAATTTTTTTTTAATTAAGTTGATAATACATTTACATCTTTGTATTAATCTGTTAGTAACAAAGAAATTGGTTTAAAAATTTATAGCTGGACCAAGAATCGAATCCATATCACCAATTTCTGTGCTCTCTTAACCAGTTGCTAATAAATTATTTAAAACAAAATTGTATATAAATTTTTTATATTACATCACTTGAGTTTTGTTTTACTTATACTAAAATAATTATGAAAAAAAAAAAGTTTTAACTTGTTATAGTTACTGTATTTTAATTTTATTTATATTAAAATTACAAAAACCATGAAATCATTTATAAAAATATATAGGTACAAGTGTATAGTGTTAAATGAAAATATAAAATCTCTTTCTCCACTTATCTGATAATTTTCTTTTATTAATAACTTTTTAAAGAAGTTTATATTTATTATTTAAAAAATTTTTTTTTTTTTTATTGTAGCATCTAAACAAGTTTATCGACCACCACATGCAAGAAACACTGATTTCAAACCAACAAGCTTACACGAAGAAGAAACAAGTATGATTAAAGTTAATATATTATTTTTACTAACATTAAATTTTTATTAAGAATGAAATCAAATTATTTAATAAATAGGAATTATGAAAATAATGGTTCTTAAAACTTTGACATTTACACCGAATATGTAATTAAGTACCATATTAATGATGATATGATGATGGTTTTTTTAGTATAAGAGGACATTGCACAATGCAACACTGACATAAAAATTGGACTAAAAGCTAGACAAAACTCTGGGATTTTGGATAATCAAATTTAAATTCTGAAAAAAGTTTCGAATTTATCGATTTGTCTACTAGGGATCAATCTAGGTAATTAAAAAAAATTGTTGCTGTCACGGGACAGCCAGTAGAAGTTAAACCTCATATATATAATATATATATATTTTTTTAATTTAAGACATGGATAGTTTATTATAAAACTTATAATAAAATGTTTAAAACAAACGTGATGAATTTCATATATGATAATTTTATTTTTTAAAAATTCAATGCAATATTAATTATCTAGTGAAGTAACAATTTGTGTTTGATTGTTTTGAAAATCAATGAATGACTATAAGTTTATGGTAACTAAAATATGAAACGTAAGTTTTTGATTGAATTTTATTTCTTAATTGTAAAAATACAGTGTCGATAGTTGTACCACCTTTTGTTAATTAAAGTAGAATGATCATTATTTAGAACTCAGATGATTTATTAGTAAAATTATTATTAAAATCTTTACTTTGAATCATTGGTACTTAGAGTTATTTTTGAGTAAAGCAGAACCGCTGTCAGTGATACATATAAAAGTGAATAAATTAAATTATATTGCATGGGTACTGTCCGTGCTCGTCAATAACACAATATAACACAGATTTTGTATACCTGGGTCCTATGTGTAGTCCTAATGCCGTAATGCATTCATGGCAGGCGCGTATGAAACCATGTAATACCACAGCGGTCACATACATTCCTGGTCCTTCAGGATCAACAATATACTGGCTTTATATAACTCCAGTTGAGATTAATTTCTGTAACGCTTTTTCGTAGTCGTCAACTGTCGCTCACCAGTGTACACCAAACAAGCAAGGTCTGCCATTAGAAGATTAACTTAAAAAAAAATTTTAGTAATGTTATTATTTTATCATCAAAAAAACTGTATTTATTGATTATATTTCAGTATTTAATATTAGAAAAAAATACCTCGATTGATCACTAGAAGATGGGCTGACAAATATTTTTTCAGATTTTAAATTTGACTTTCCAAATGTTGATAATTGTGTCCAACTTATATGCCTGTTAGAGGAAATATTGTGATTACAGAACAATAAAAAGTGGAACAGGTATTAGGTTATTTTTAGATTAATTTTTAAATGATTTAAAATTGAAATGTTTCTAAATTGTTAGATTTTTAATTTTCCTAAAATTTCTGAAATATTGTCCATACAGAACCCCTTAAAAATGACAGGTGAACGTCCTCTTGAAACCAGAAATGTTCACAGAGTATGTATTTAACTATTATGTTGACTGAATAATAGTAAAATAAAAACTGTTGATATCATACTACTATTCAATTAATAATTTGGCAATATACAATGATCAGTGAACAGAGAAGAGATCATGACGGGGAATATTATTTTAATAAAATCTGCTTGTAAAATTGCACAAATATATTATACTTAGTTCCACAAGTTATATAGTCTGTATTCATACATTTAAAGAATGATTCAATGAGAGATATAGTGATGTATAATTTCCATCTCTAATACTACATTTAGACAACGGTTATCTACTAGATACCGTGGTTCAAACTTATGTGATTATATATGGTTAGGCAGGGAATATGCAGTGTTTGACACGTTTTGTATAGATGACAATCTCTCATAAAATGCAGCATAGCTCCACTCCTTAACGAGCAATGTATAGTGGATACGGGGCTCACATGTTTGGATGGATCTACAACTTTTACAAAAACTATTTTTCTAAGTAATTTGTTATTTTAATTAGTTTATTTTATAAAATTAATGTTATAAATGAGAAAGTTATTTATTACTTATTTTATTACTAAAATAAAATATCGACAATGTAAAAATTGAAAATTGTATAATAATAATAATACCTAATTTGTTAAAATATATAAATAAATAATATTTATTTATTTTAAAATGTAATCTATTAATGTTTTTAGAAACTCAATCAAAAGCTTATTTAAAGATGAAAAAAAAACGAGAGGCTAAGCGCCAAGCTAAACAACAGCAAGAGGTAGAAGAATCAAATGATAAACAGAATACTGTTAAAAAAGTTGAAGAACCTGTTGACAATGAAAAACAATTAAAAATTAAAAAAATTCAATCTGTAAGTTTGTAATTTATGGGTGTGCGTGAATATGTTGTTAAGTAAACATATTATATAAGGGTTAAATATAAATATTAACAAATTATTTCCATGTGTGTTTTAAAAAGTCTAATAGTCTATAGTCTCTGACTGAAAAGTTGACTTTTCATCCCTTTCACGCACATCAGCGAATATATTATTTTAATTAATTAATTTACTTTTAATATATTAATTTAAAATATGTATATATAATTTTAAAAAGTAATGCTCGAAAATATTGTGGATATTATAGATTTTTTTTATCTTATTACCAGTTTCAACAAAATTTTAAAATTAGGTAATGTAAAATAGTGAAATAAATTTTGAAAACAAGTGAGTTAAAGATATCATCTAGGTAATAACAATTTATATTTTATTCAGTTACCTATTATAATATAATACAGTAAAATCTCCCCTAACAGACACCTCCCATAGCAGATGTTTTTTTTTGGGAAAACCTCCGAATAACGGATACCTATTTTTGCATTCGAGAAGGTAGTTGACTGTATATAATACATTTAATATAATTAAATTAAATTAATACAATAATAACTAGTCTTGACTGCCAATGTTTCGTATGTTTTGTTAGTTAGCGATTACTTTTCGACGTTGGCAAATGAACTTACTCGCGAAATTGTACAGAGATGGCAAAATTATAATCAGACCAAGCAGACCGATTTTTTTTTGTACCAAATTTATGTATGCATCTGATTAATATTTTTTTATATGAACGTATGTTTTAAATTAGGAATTGCTATAAATATTACCAAATCATTAAAATTGTTATACCATTAAATATACATAATTAGTAATTATATTTAATAATAACATTATAATTTAATTTAACCTAGCGCAAATGTTTTCATTTGACACATTCAATCTTTATGTATTTCAAAAATTTAACTCCTCTGAAAAGCAGACAAAATTTGGGTGACCGAGGATGTCCGCTATTCAGAGGTTTCAGTGTATTATATAAAATATTATTTTACATGAAACTGATGATAAGAATAAAAATCAATATTACAACATATATTCTTGCCATTATTTTTCAAGATATTTATCGTTTCGGCCAAAATATATTTTTTATGAAAATCGTTGAAAAAATATTAATGTAGGTATGACTTTAATTTTAATATATGTGCCTTCACATTAAAAATATTTATTAAAGTAATTCTTTAAATTATTTAATACTACTAATTAGGTACAATTAAATCCAGTGTTTATTCCAAACGTTCACTGAAAATGGAACATATTTGTGTCCTTTATCCAAAATACAAACATGTTTACATTAAAGTTCATTTTTCGGTTAAGAAATTGAATCACCATAGACATTATGGTAAATAGGGTAAACAAACAATATTGATCCCCATGAAATAAACTGTTTTACGCGGAAAATTGGTCCCCAAAAATTATGATTTATTTATGATTTAAAATATAATTTGTTTACATTTGATTATTTATATAGACATAAAGTATAGACTAATACCACAGAATAGATGATTTCATCTATTTTGTACTAAACACTTTTATTATCAAACATAAAGATTGATTTTTTTACCTTTAAGTAGTTATTTGTAAGATATATTAATTTTTATACAAGTGTATTTTTGTATATAGGCTCCCAAACAATGTAAACCTGGTTTTTTTTTTTTTTTTTTTTGAAAGATTAAATAAATTAATAAAATAGATATTTTGTTTATAAACACTATTAACTAATATGTATTTATGTATTTTATTGTGATTATTAAAACAAGAAATATCATTTTTATATTATAGGATTTAAAAAGTATCAATCGTATTAAGACTTTACAATCTTCTGGAAAAGAATTGGATAACAATCAGTTGGCAAGATTAAAACTTGAAAATGGTTTATTATCTGAACTTAAACGACTACAGCTGTAAAACGTTATATTTAATTATATAAAATTATCATATTTAATTTATTGTTTTATTTTAATTTTAGCCAAGGCTTCTCATTTTAATGGTATCATATATATTGGGCATTACTGCCAGGATTGTCTAAAACTATTATTCTAGTATAATAGTGCAGGAATTCACATTTGATACAACCATTGATTATATATTTATATAATTAATAATACTACTTATGTACATAGAATCTTTTTTCCCCTTTGGTTTAGTAAATAGCATATGTTTGGTTAAAAACTAACATTCACTGATTCCACCATCCTTTGTTTTTACCAAAAGCTGTTATTTGGTACCTGATTAATTAATATTTATTTAAACAATATTGTTATATTCATAATATATCATACACTTTTTAACTTTTATCAAGGCTCAGAAAACAGCAAATAGTTAAATTTTAAAAACTATAGCTTTAAGTATTTGATTAGAATGCTTTTTACTCTAAAACTTACTCCTACATGAATAACTAAAAAGTATACGTACATATATTTTTATTAAAAGTATGGGGCTTAGCCCTAATTACGGTGAACAGATTAATAATAAAAAAAAAGTCACATACGAGTAGATAAATAAAGTTGGTTAATCGTTCTCAGAAAAGATAATTAATTATTATTATTTTAAATTTGATAGCAATGATAAATACGATTCTAAGCAGTATAATTGAAACTCTCTTGAAAAAAAAAACTCTGTGTATGTGTCGTTACATATGGAGGAAGTGAATGTGTTTTATATGTGTGTAAACTTGCTTAAAAAATTACTAAGAAATTGTTAACAGAGTATAAAAAAAATAGCTACTGAGATAAAATATCTAAATAATTAGTTACACTGTATATGTATGTATACAATGAGTAGTCGTACAGAATGTAGTTTTTCTTCAATCTTGGAAAATTACTGGAAAAATACCTACCATCTAGAATCAATTTTTGTTGTTAGCATACTCCCTCTAAAACTCCTACTTGACTCTTTCTGTTCAAAAAGTTGCTTACAGAAAAAAAAAATAGATACTTATATAATAATAAACATCATTGTAAAGTCAATGTCAATGATCTTTATAACGATTCAAGCTTTTTGTGATCGTCTAGAATGTGGGGGAGTCTGTCATGTGCTGATATTTACTGACAAAGGGATAGGAAGGATAAGTCAGAAACTCAAAATCACAATGAAGTCAGCAAATTGAATAATTAATTTAAATAGTCAACATTTTTTTAGGACGAGATTATAAAAATTTAAAAAATATTCGCACTATATCAAGAATTAGGATTACTGACTTTCCAATTAATTTATATACTGTATATGACATTATGTAGCTATAATTTAATATTATATATGCCTACGCAGTCTAAATCGGTATCGTGAATCGTACTCCATTCTGCAAATTCAAAATTCTTTAAGTCATACTTTTATAATGTATGTTGTAAAAGCCAATCTTGCTCGTGAAGTGGTACCTGCACGAGACCTCTGACAGCGAGGAGTTGTATCAAGGACGAATCCAGGAGGCTTTGGGGCCACGCTCACCCCAAATATAACTTTTTCTCGTGATAAATAATAACAGCATAAAATTGATTTTTTATTTAGTCATTTTATCCTTTAAGACTTGGGTATAAACTTTTTTTATTTGACATTTTGTGTTTCATAACAAAAAGGTTGCCCGATATTCACTCTGGAGTTTGATCCATGTCCGAGTTGTATCCGCATCGTCCCTAGTAGCACTGGGAATCCGCAGACTGAGAAGGAATCCTTGTACAATCCTATTAGTATCCCATTCAGGATTCCCGCCGAGGACTCTATAGCCAGAAAAAGGAATCCTTGTACAATCCTACTAGTATCCCATTCGGAATTCCCACCGAGGACTCTATAGCCAGAAAAAGGAATCCTTGTACAATCCTATTAGTATTCCATTCAGGATTCCCACCGAGGACTCTACAATCAGAAAAAGGAATCCTTGTACATTCCTATTAGTATCCCATTCCCATATATATATATATATCAAATAAATTTAAATACTTGTAACTGCAGTACTCTACTATTATTATTTTATATTTCAAAAATAAATACATTTTATGTAATAGGTAATATTTTGAAAAAAACTGTTGTCAGATAATATTTATTTCACTCCTATAAAATATTTTGATACCTACATATATGGCTATATAGGTACACATTTATGTATATCGTTATTAATAATTATTTTCAAAAATATTGAACATAATATCTATATATATATATTTTTTTTTTTATTAAATTATAATAAGTATTAAGTAATAATATTTACAATTAATACAATTAATCGTGTAGTTTTTAAATTGTATTTGTTTATATTCTGGTCCTATTGAACTAATTATTGGATTCTTAGAACATATATATTTTTTACTTCCTATTCGGAATCATATTAATTTTATTACTTTGGACAAGGTACAAATAAAATAAAATAGAAAAAAGTAAAATTACATTCATCAACAAATATATTTCATTCATAATAATTGAAAACCTTTTAAATTGAAAATAAAACAGATTTAACTATATTTAAAAATAATTAAATATATACAAAAATCACTGTTTTATATTTAAAAACATTTATCATAATTTAGAATATAATATGTATATTGTATATGTTTATCTATTATAAATAATTTTTAAATCTGAAGTGATTGTTTTTCCTTTAACTCACTATGGAGTAAAGGAAATGCAGCGAAGTAATCATCAATTTCATACAAAAAAACTTTATTAACAATCTCATTAACATCCCAGATTTCTAAGTTTGATGATTTATCTTTTATTTTATAAATTCCAATAATGTTAGATTTACAAGGAACATCATACAGAAAATTTTTTCTTAAAAACCTATGTCCAATTGTACATAATTTATAAAAACAACAACGTAGTTGTATTTTATGCTGAGATTTTAGTAGTGTTTTGTACCTACCAAGTTTTAACTGCGTTTTTACCTTATTTTGGTACCTACGTAGCGTACGAAAGGGGAACGTGTTCGTTCTTAATATATTCACTTTTGATACCTATGTTAGTAGTCATTATTGACCTTATAGGAGTACCTATTCTTGTAGTTAAACTAACCTGAACTAATCGTATAATAGTCTGCTTCTATTAGGACTTAGTTTTAACTCGCTAGGTACTATTACTACCTAGGTAGATGGTAGGTACTTCGATGTAGGTTTTTCGAGTGTTATTTTGACATTCGAGAGACTGGATCTTTCGCTAAAACACAGGTGCTGATCTAGATTATGTAAAAGGTATAACAGTCGTGTAGGTATTTTTAAAGGATCATAACGGCAATTTTTTATTCAGTGTTACATATAGGTAATAGGTATGACGTACCCTTAATAGTAAAGCCAGGACTCCTCGGGGAGTGTACTGCAGTCTGCAGGATTCCCTTTCGGGACAGTAGGGAATCGCAATAGAATCCTCCTGGGTATAAAATGTTATCTTCTCGAGGAATCCTGTCAAGGAATCATATTTGGATACCACCAGGAATCAAAGGAGAACCAATTAAAAATAAAGTCAGTCCCACGAATGAGGGGTCATCCCGATGGGTCAATGGGTCACTACATGACATTTAATTGAGAGGATTATTAAGTTACAATACTTAATAAGTAGGTAGGTATGGTAGATAACTAAAAAAAATTGAATCGCTCATAGTCTTTTTTATATATTCACGAAAAATCGTATTGATTTTCGATTTTTATATACCTATCCGAATTCCCCCCCCCCCCAAACCAATCGAGTGCCGGTGAAACTTTTATTATCTTAAAAAGTGATTTCTGTAAAAATAAAATACGAGAAAGAAAACATTATTGTATTCCAATGAAAACAAGTTACACGTGAAAAAAAAAATAGCTAAGTATACCTATACGTACCTACTTATTTATATATGTTTTTTTTTATGCAAGTATTTAATTTAAATAAAATACTTTTTATCACCTATCCGATATTCATGTTCCTACATAATACAATGATAACTGAACACGTTCAGTTTCAACCACACGGCCGAGTGTGTTTGATCATAATAGTTTCGTATATTTGCGTATTGCGTATTTACGTTCTGTTTTGTGCATCGTGCATTTGTTCCAGGTTGTTCAACTTTAGTTGTTTAGTTTTCGTATTTTTATATATATTATTAATTTATTATCATAGAAGAATAATTGGAGGATAATCCAAAAAAAGTAAAAAAGTATGAAACTAAGTTTAAAGAGGCATGGTTGACCAACGAAAAGTATATGAAATGGTTAGTTAAAATCGATGAGAAAAAAGCCAAATGTTCATTTTGTAACGTTAAATTCACAGTAAAATGGGATGGTGAAAAAGCTTTAACTACTCATCTAAACAGTGAAAATCATAAAAAAAACTATTCAGAATTTGCAACGTAATTCATTAATGACCGCGTTTATGACTAAACGAAACAGCTCGGATGAACTCAAAGTAGCAATTATTGAAATAGCATCCATTTATCACGCAATTAGACATCATCATAGTTATTTCAGTATGAACTGTGGAATGAAATTGAATACTTCTCTATATACAGATTCTGTTATGGCAAAACAATTTCACTGTGGACGTACTAAAACAGAAACAATAGTCAAAAACATTCTCAGTCCTAATTCAATAGAACTAGCTATTCAAGATCTGAAAATTGTTACGGCTTTTCAAAATGGTAATTATTTTTCAATTGCTATTGATGCGTCTAATAGGGGTTCCCAAAAAATGTATCCTATTGTTGTTCAGTATTTTCACATTAAGGCGGCTCTCTGCTTCACCAATTTTTCATCAAAACGACCTAAGCGACTGACAAATTTTAAGGTACTTATATTCGTTCGATTTAAAAAATGTAAAGATGTTTGAATTGGTGAACAAGTTTACTT
>JAIPRL010002821.1:0-54067 GCA_025469235.1 Pemphigus obesinymphae | reverse complement strand
ATATTTTTTCATTTGTATTGTATTATATCATATTTTGTAAAATTCTAATCATTTATATTTTTATTATCTCCACAAAAAAAACATTTTTAACCATACCTGCCGTCAAAAATAGATCGTAGACAGTCCTAAGTCTGGTAAAATGGAAGGAAAATTTTAGTGTAGTGTAGTATTTACCGAAAAACATTGGGAACCCAACTAGTATAGATATTTTAATTTTGGGACCCAACTAGGATGCAGCCCAATACTTATGTCCTTTTATTATTTATAATTCAATCATTCATTACATATATCTATCAGATCTCATTTCGTTTATTTTTACAATTCCATCTATCAATTTACGATCATCGACATTGTTCCGTGGATAACTTTCGTGTTTGTTGTTAATTCGTTTTTTAATTTTTATTCAATATTTTAGAATTAAATTGTCTGACCCATTCTTGTTTATAGGTGCGACGGTACTACTATAGCAGCCTGTAGACAACGACAGCGTTTCTCTAAATTTGGCCAGGCAAAACATACGCAATCGTAATTTTTGGAAAAATTATGTAGGCAATCGTAATGTACCCTAGTGTTCGGCCGTATACGTATACTACGAGTATACCTACCGACCAGTGACCACCGCGTGCTTTTGTATTTTTGTGTTGGCGACAATATTCTTAATAATTTTCTTTTTTAAAATGCCGTAGGAAAAACCATCGGTAGTGAAGCGAATGCGATAATTTATTTCTGAGTTTGGAGAACAAATATTTTTAACCAACGGAAAAATTTCGTTTTGTAAATCATGTGGAATAAAAATCATGTGTGAAAAACAATTTTCTATATTGCAATATTTAAATATATTATAAGTTATAACTTATAACCTATAAGTTATTAATATTTATTTCTTATCCTCCAAGGTAATTAAAAATATTAATCTTGAAATGTATGAAATATCTAAAATAAGATGTGGTAAAAACAATATAATATATTATAAAACTAATCTTCTTTTTCGGCTTCTCTCCCGACTATTTGGATTTAGCAATCCTAGTCCTGCACTTTTACTTAACTCGATATCTCGCATGCTCTCTTCACTTACACCCACCCACTCCACATATCACATTTTTATTGCATCCGAATGCCTCTTTTTTGGTCTTCCTCTTCTTCTCTTACCTTCAACATACAATACCTTTTTCCTATTTCATCCATTACCAAGGAAAATAAGTAAGAACTCAAAGGTTGAACCCTGGCGCACTCCTACTCTGACATTAAATTCCTCAGTTTCTCTGCACAAACTCCATACTCTTATACTCACCCCTTCGTACATGTCTCCCAAACGAATTTATTGAAACAAATATCTAACATATCTTTAACTTCTCAAATATCTTTTCCCAAATCTTCAACGCATACGTTGTATCCCTCTATAATTCCCATATCCCTATACATCTCTTTTACCCTTAAATATTGGTTCCACATAATTCTTCCTTCATGTTTCTGGAATTTTATCTTAAACTTGTGCTTTATTAAATAACTTTGTTAGTCATCCTTATCTAAACTTCCTAATACTATCCATACTTGTCATTGTACTCCATATGGTCCTACCGCTTGTCTTATTTTTATTTTTCTAACCGAACTTCATTAATCGTCTTTTCTTATTAAGTACATCATATATCAACTACATTTACACTTTTTAGATTTCGAGTTTAACGAATGGTTTTATCATTATACTTATTTTTGTGTCTGCAAACAGATTTTTAATTTAATTGTATCTCTCTAGTTATAATATAATATTATGTAATGTACATGTGACCTCGTTTTTCAGTAGTAAATTTTATCAGGATGGTACTTTCAAGAAATTATTTTTGATGTTTTAATATTTTCGATCAACACGTAAAGGAAAAATACAGGAAATTTAAATAAAAACGGTAAAAACACGATTCCATCCAAATCGATATTTTTTGATATTTCCTCTTATTTTGAATGAATAAATTTATTAATAATACCTAATTAATAAATAATTAATAATTGATTATTAAATTTTGGAGTTCACACTTAAATTTAGATTTAATAATATTTGTAATTTGTATGTTCCTATTAGTACTATATTACTATACTGAGAATGATACTAGGTTTCAATTAGTTTTTTGTCAATTTTGAGCAATTTATTAAAATTCATATTTTGACTTTCTTAACTAGTCCTATATTATATTATATAATGTACCTACCAACATATTATTTTATCTTATCTAATCACAAGTATGAGTTTGTTTTCGATATAAACTATTTGTTTCACAATCTATAGAAAAACAGCACCAGTGAATGAACACTTAAGAGATTTTTAAAAATTGAAAACCCATATCTACTCATATTTAAGTATTGAAGACCTTAAATCATATAAATTGAATTTTATGCTTTAAAAGTTTTATAAAGAAATATCTTGAAGAAATCCATGATAAACGCACATTTTAATTAATTATTTAAAAATCTATTTTTCCTAGTAAATGAACGCTTTGTCCGGTTAGTGAACATCCATATATCAATTAATTAACATTTATTTTATTACATTTTTCATAATTATAATGAATTATATTACCTACCTAATAATATAAAAGTAAAACTAAAACATAAATTAAATTCATTTAACAACATTAAATTATGAATTATTTCAAACAACTTTTAAAATTAATAAAATAGTAATTTAGTTAGACAAGTATCTATAATTAGTATTATAATTAGTTATAATTATCTATAACTATATATAATATGTCAATATATTTAAGACTTCAAACTTTATGAGTTTTTTACTCGAGAATTATTGTAAAATGATATCTTTAAGACATTGATAATACATTTATACATGAAATTTTATTTATTATGTACCTATTTTACTAAAAAATTTGTTTTTTCTAGTAAATGAACAATTTGTTCAGTTAACACCCATTACCAGTACATTTTTTTTAACATTTTAACAGTAAATAAATACATAATTTCAATAAAATTGTATGTTATAATTATAATAAGTTATAGTACTAATAATAATAGTTAAAACTATTAAAATATTATTTATAATAACCAATATTTACTTATAAGATTGAAACATTATGAAATTTAATATATTAATGTATTATATTCATTCACTGGATAGATAGCCTAACTCAGATAGCAATTAGAACATGTAAATATTGGGAAAAATTTGTTTTTAATCTGTTATAAACTATATTTCCAAAAAACATGGTGAATTGGTCTTGTAAATATTTTATAAACAAATGTTGTAGATTTAATATTTCATACATGTGTTAAAAATATGTTCAATACAATATTTATTAATAATATAATTATAATATATTGTGACATTATTATTGAACAACGTTCAACATTGTGAAACATGTATATTTAAATATTTCAGTTATGTGTCTTATTCATATTTTAAAAAATATATTTTGGATAAACTGTGAAATTTTTTGAACAGCATTGTGAAAACACGTGTAGGTACATATTTAAATATTTCAGACAAGTGTTTTATTCATATTTAAGACAATATTTTTTAAAAAAACGTCATTTTAAAATATTGTGAAATTATTGCTTGAACATTGTACAAATAAATTATTTAAATATACCAATTAGACAATATTTAAAAGAACATTTAAGCATACACTTGACATTTTGACAATTTGTGAAGGGATAGTAGACGGAATAAGTGGTTATATTAGGTTATTAAAACGAATAGGTTAGAGATTTACTATGTGCGATATAAATATAATATCAGCCGAATTACTCGGCTTGGCTTGTGAATACTTTTACTGAAAAATCCTTTCATAACGGCCATTTATGTCATTAAGAAATATTTTCTAAAATTGTCAGCTTTTTACGATCAGTAGTTCGGGTCGAATAAAAATTGAAACCCATTTACCCAATTCCCTTCCCTTAAAGGTCAAAAATGTCTTTCTTAATGGGCGTTTGTGTCATTAAAGGAATATTCTCTAGAAATTTCAGCTTTCTATGATCCGTAGTCTGGGCTGTGCGTTGATGATTTTTATATATTTTATAGATTACATGGCCAAAACATCTCGATGGTTAAGTACCTGAAATCCGTATTTAATTGTTTGAATAATTAGATAGCGATATCACCTGTACGTAATATTTCGAGGCAGTGGTTCAATTCCAGGTGATGTGATGGAATTTTCTTTAGATTTTCCATTGGGAAAAACTGTTGTCATACCATATTCATGAGAGTGGGCGCCACAAACCGTTCTGTATTTTTCTTTTTTTTTTTTTTTTATGTAATTCAATGCTGTGATTAAATGTTTTCACAATTTTATAAAAACAACGGTAATAATAAATGGACGGCAAAATATCATTGATTACTATTTATTATCATGAAATTGCAGTGATACCATATAATTACAATATTTTTGATATTTTAATTATTTTTTATGCCATAAACTTAATTATAATTTAAAATAAATCCCGCGCCTGTTCATTCACTGTTTTTGTGTAAGCATAGATGCACTAAAGCAGTACAGAGAAACTGTACTTCTGCAGCTATTAAATTTAAAAACCAAATAAATGCATCAATAATTTTATTTTATGTAGCATATTTCATATTATTTTCTTGCATATTTTAACTTTTACTTACTTATAAGTGTATATGATTTGCATGCATATTGCATATATAATAATTATAAGCGCATATAAAACCAGTCTTTACTTATAAGTAAATTCGCGATGATACGATTGATGTTTTATAAACCACTGTTTATCTTTTCTTGATCGTTGCTGAATTAGTGTAAAATTAATGTAATATTCAAGCGTGATTACTGTACACAATGGTTATGTGGAAAAGTAAAAAGTGAGTATCTATACCCAACAGACGTTCCAGACGGTTCTCTCCATGATAACAATCGCGAAAAAAAATCCGTTTTCATGTATACCATAATAATTTACTGTAACGTATAATATTATAATATATTATACAGTTAGTCCCTAAATAGCCGTACTTCTTTCTTCGTTCGTGATGGAATAATAACCACTCCAAAATGTGCGTAATTATTTTCCATTTTGTAATTTAGATAATAGGTAGGTACTGTGATAATACCTATTATGATAACAATTACGTTAATAAACATTGTATATGATTCGCGATTAGTCGTAATTAACCGGACGAGTAGGTAGATATAATACTTTCTCGCGTAATTATAATTAACGTTTCATGAATACACATCAAGAGGACGTTAAGTTGACTATTACAACTTTAGTAGAGCGAAAGCAGACTTTGACTACGAACGTTGGATTATGATTTTCAAATTGTATTATTTAAATATGGTAAATCATTGAAGGATGCATTATAACCTATATAATATAATATATACTATACATAGTATATATTATAGAACCTTTTTAATATTACATTTTGTGTGTAATAAATTGATGAAAATGAATAAAAATGAACTTAACACTTAAACTTAAACACTTAAACCAAAGTCGGGCTATAATTAGTTAAAAAGCTTATCGTTTTTTAATACAATTTACAATTTGTTAATTGTTTTTTTAATAACTAATTAACTCAACTAGGCAGTTTAAATTTCCACCATATCAACTTCATAAATTTTTCAGTTATTTTCAAAATTCTTAAGTTAAACTAACATATTTGGGGGAAGATTTTTGTAAGCTTGTCGCACGCGCATTAATCGAAATTCTAATAAAATAATTAATGTTATTAATAAATACATTTTTATTAATATAAATATTAATAAAAATTAATATAAATATAATATTAATACATTTTTATATAAACAATTTTTAAAGATTCGAATTTCAATTTGTTTTATGAGTTGTTAATGTTTTTTTTTTTTTCATTTTAACTTTAAATTTAACGAGTTAAGATTATGATTTGTTTCTAACTAATGGTTTTTGCGTTAAATTAACGTAACTAATTAAAATTTTTTTTACCTTTAAATTTCCCATTTTTATTATTTTCATTTACTTTGCGGCCAGTGTACAATGTACGTAAGCTGCTATAATAACCGGTAAATTATTTTACAATTCGATGTCTATAATAGAGGATATTATACCTATTTAAAAAGTAAACAACGATTATATAGTGTGTTAGATAAATATATAGTTACACACTATACGTATCCAGTAATAATTTTATATAAGAACTTTGGTGTATACAAAATAATGAATATTTTATACAGTTAATTCGTTTATTAATCTTGTGTACTTCCTACGATCGTTTCGACAATATAGTGACCAGGTGGTTTTGGTAGGCTGGCATGCGTATCTCTAAGGATAGTTGAATAATGACGTAATATTGTTTTCAAAATGTCCATTATAATAATGTATAAGCTTACATATAGACAAGATATGTTACATAAAGCCTACAGGGATAATTAAAAAAATTAAAATAACAATATTTAATCAACTAAAATAAACAACGTACATAGTACCTATATAATATATTTTATATCATAAATAATTTATAAAAGTAAAACCAAAATCCGAATTTGTATTTTTCGTACATTTAATGTGAATATATTATAACACTTAACAAAGGAAAATACTTCTTTTCTATTTACCAACTAGTAGTTTCTTATTTATATATCAAAAACGTATTTATTGTCATTATTTGACGGATTTTCTGTTAAGTATTATTAATTATTGTTTATTAGAATAACTATAATAATATATATAGTACCTAAAACAATTAAATAGAAATAAAACTAGGATATCTGAAACTCAGAGAAAAATTTTAAAATTACGTCCTATCGTATAAACGTACTTTAAAATTATATTATAATAATCATAATATAAGTAAATAATCAAAAAATGCATAACAAAAATATTTTTATATTTTGTGCCCCCCTGTAATGGGCAAGTGTCTCGTTTCACTCCCTCCAAGATCCTAGTTCCAGATCCCCTCCTAGCTCTTGACTAACTTTAATTTTACATTTTCATTGCATTAACTGATATTTGAGATTCTGAGTGAGCGAAAAACCTAATGATTTTACGATAATTTATTTTTTATTTTTTTGGGAGAAACTTTTTGACCATATAGAATTGAGTGTTTTGGAGTAAAGAGCGTTTTCGTTGAAAATTTGGATTTAGTTGGTACTTTAAAGTGGTCACTTTTCGAACTTCAGTCGTTTTCTTAAGCATAAAGGAACAAGTTTGGATAGCCCACTACTCTGTAAGTATGCTGAACTCGTAGTTTCTAAACTTATTTTAAACAATAATCTAAAAATAGTATAAAACAAAACGAATAATATCTACCTGTGTACCTAGTAAACAAAAAAACAATGTTACTCATAACTATGTAATAAAAATATTATAAAATGAACAAACTCATAATTGTGTACCAGTAGCTATGACTATACAGACAGACAGAATCACAGATAACCTAAAAGTAAAGGCACGTTGCCGATCGTTCCGAGCACCACTGAATGGATGATACCTGCTATATGAGGAGTGTTTTGGCGATGCAGTTTTGAACCACCTGGTTGCTAGTTCAGCAAACAAACTGTTTTGGCGAAATTGTTCGATGTAATTGTTTGATAACTAAATGTATTTTGTGACAACCAGGTTTCTGGAATCAACGACCATTTAAAATCGTCGTTAACTCAATTCGGTTACTCATAATCTCACTGATAAGGATTATAATCATAATTCTAGTTTTTTTATTTACAAATTACAAGACGTAAGTACCAAGTGGCAAATTTTCGAAATGGATTATTACATAATATATGACATAATTAAACAATTACATTTCAAAGGACAAGAGCAATAATTTCTAGGTCGTTATTCATATTTAATATTTCAAATTATATAAAATACCTATATGATGTTCAAACTATAAAATACGAACTACAATGTGTTCGGTGATCCTGGGTTTGGTTACTCGTTATCAGTTTATTTATAAACCAATATCATAATGTTTATAGCCATAGAGTTATAAAACTAGTAAATTGTAGTAAACACTATGTTTTGACGATATAGCAACCAAATAACCATTTGAACGAACAATATTAGCAACCAGGTCGCTCAAAATCGCATCGCCAAAACGCGCCTATTAATCGTCACAAACGAATATCAATCGGTGTTAAATATTCTTTATATTATTATGTTTCATTATCAATTTCTTATAGGTATATGCGATCATATTATATGTTGTACACGGATTTGTTATTTAATCCTCTACTCTGTTACGGATCCACAGAGATATTATACTCAAACGGACGTTATGAAATCGTATAATACAGGTGTATAACTATATAATAACATAATATTATACACGTATTAAAGCTACATTTTCGACCGATTGTTATTATCATTACCGTGCAGAACACGGTCATTATCGGATAGAAACCGGTTAATACCGTCTCCGCGTTTACGCGTCTGATATGTACCTACGGATTACAGAGGGACTGGGTATTTAGGTATATTTTATTGTTATACATTTTATGGTCACCGATCAGTGACTTAAACGCACGAAAACGAGAGTTTCTCGTCGACCACTTACACATACCGTATATATAAAATGGTATACGTACGTAATACAATGTAGGCATGACTAGTAGTGCAGGTTAACATCATTGATTTAATATTTTTTAATTTTATACTTATATTTATTACGCAATAGTTGTAGTTTAAGACACCAAAATACCAGATCACGAACGAAAAATGATTCGAACACGTTTGTTTTAAAGTCAAAATAATTGATGACAAAATTAACTACAGGTATTAGAACATAACTAGGTTAAAAAAAATGTTTTGATTTTAATTTTATAATAGAGAAATTCCAATGGAATTTTTATGTTATTCGACAATAATGTGTAGTAAAAGTTTTTTCAATAACAAGTAAATACCTACCCATTTATTAATAATAAATAAAAATTAACCAACCGGCGAAAATCATGTTCGCCACCCAATGTGTTAACTTAATTTGATGACAATATGAAAATTAACTATAAAATTAAAATGTAATCACCGACTTGGTAGAGATGGAAGCACTTCGCATATCTATTATCGGACACGATACTCATATAGCAAATGTAATCAAATTCTCAGAGTAGAGCTTTAGTGTAACATAATAGTAGGTATAGCAGTATATGCATTAAAATTTAAAAAATATTTCTTTTTTATTTCTACTAAATTTTTAAAATATTTCTGTTATATAATGTAGTTTTTCTATACGCGTAGGGAAATTATTGAAAAAATCGAAAAATAACCTTTTCAAAGTATCAATTTGTTTTTATTTTTTTTATTCATAATAGGAAAATAAAAGTTAAATGTACAGATAAAAATGAATACCACTAATAACTAGTATAGGTATAATCGGGACTTAAAGTGGGAAAAAAATTCCAGGGTGGACTAAAGTTACCGCGGTAAGCGTTCCATATAGCATTATAATGTATAATGTAAATATATATACAGAGTGAATTTTTTTTTTAAAAATGCTCACCTCACTTTTAACCAAGAATAATAAACAAATTTGGAATTTATTTAGTGTAACATTTAAATTACGATAATAATTACTACTACATTTTTAAGAAATAAATAATTTTTATAAAAATTCAATATTTTGAAAAAGAATATTTTTTTCATAATAATAAAGTTATACGAGTAAGGAGTGTTTGCCATTAAAAAACTAAAAAAAATCGTACAGAAAAAAAATAGTAGATATAAAAATTAATTATTTTACAAAAATGTATGTACTTTGAATTGAACAAGAAAAAATTCAAATTTACACATTATACACGGTTAAAAGTGAGGGTGGGCATTACGCTCTGTAGTATTTGTATAATTTTACGTTATTCAATAAAGGGCTATTTTATAATATAACAATTATAAAGTACTTAAATAAGAACATAAATTGCATTTATTTTAGTATATATTAAACATATGTATATTATAATATCTATATAATATTATTAGGTATTATCTTAGTATATACATATTTTAAAGTAAAAATAAGGAAGTTTAAAGTAACACGACTGGTGCATATGGTCCAAATCCACCAGTCGTATGGGACCGGTTCAAGATTATATCTTAGTATATTTATCTTAGTCCGTGATGTTTATTAAATACATTTGATAAAACTAAAATAATATATTTGAATACCTATTTGATAAAAAAAAAAAAAAAAGTAAAATCTATAAGATTTAATTTCCAACGAATTCTGAATTGCATTGATTAATATTTGGTTATAATTTGAACGTTCAGGAGTATCTAACGGAAAAAGTGTTATCTGATATACCATTAGAGGCAAGAGGACTGAGTCCCCCTGCGTCCCCCCCACTTTAACCCCTAGGTATAGACGATATTAGAAATATATATATATATATATACCTACCTAAGTTAACCTTAAAAATTGAAAATTAATTTTAACTTTACAATTGCACAAATAATATTACTGTGGTGTTAGTTGCACATGAATTTTCAAACTAAAACTGTAGGTTATAAAATTTAATAAACAATAATATATATATATATACGAACATTTTTTCAAAAAAAGTTTTGGCTGTTCGAACAAAACTGTGATCAAGTATAGAAAATTCTAACCTCTATAATACTGGAAACGAAACATCTTTAGCAATTTCAGATTCGACCAACTTATATGACATATTGTGTTAAGGATTTAATAAAATAATTTTACTAATTTTACTTCTCCTAATTATATTTTAATGACGGTTTTGTTTTCAGTTCATCAAAATGAAAGGCTATACAGTAGGTATATAGTCAAGAAAGACTATACAGTACACAATCTACAAAGTTCTATGTTTAGGAATATACTTTCAAATTTAATTTCAAGCAATTACAATATATTTAATAAAAAATAATGAAATTTTAACATTTTTTTTTATGTCTGTGATATTATTATTACTTTTACTTTTTGAAGATAAATGTTTTTATATTGATTTTATATTGTTAACTTTATGATATTTTAATGTAAAATATATATTTTTTTAATTGTGTACCTAATACTATTTGTATCTAGCTAACTATCATACTTAATTGTTTTTTTAATGTGCCTATTTTATGGATGTCCCAGAAAAAAACCGAGAATACACCACTGCAAACCGATATATTATGTTTCGAGTACCTATAAGTGTAGTTTAAATGTTGAGTTTTGAGTTTAATTTTTCGGATCACTTTTTTCCATAACTGCGTATAGGTACACGAAATCATATTTGGGTAACGCGTGACGACCTTAGAATAATGTAATTACTAATAAATCATAGTATAATCAGGTCGTAAAGATTTCGAGTGCAGAAAATTTCGCGGTAGAACAAAAATAAATGGATAAAATAACGTCACGGACGACCAACCGATCTAGATATGGGTTATTTTAGACTCGCTATTTGCTTTTTTTCATTTTTTTCCTACGTATACCCGGGTATATTCCGATTGTTTTCCAGAATAACATATATTTAGCTAAATTGTAAATTTAACGTAACTTTACCAGACATAATATATTATGTGCATTATAAAATAATTACAGTATATTATAACATAATCTTGATAAATGATATGGCTTCCGCTTGCAAAACCAATCGAGTTCATTTCTGCAATATATCGCAGTTATGTTTAAAATGTATACCTAATTATTTTTGAGTCTTGAATCCCGATTGTCCTCATTGAACGTTAACTAATTCAACATAAACTAAAAATCATTGGTAATATAAAATAGTTTTAATTTGCTAGTAAGCGACAGAACGCAATAACTATTATTATAATATAATAATTACATACTCTCATAATCTTGTAAACGGCTATTGAGTAATGAAAATTAAAAATTTTTATATACCTATTATGCAGTAAATTATAACAATATATTCATTGTTACGTACCTTATATGCCTTTTACTTTTTACGCTTTTTAGTATCATCTAGAATAATTCATGTTTCATAATATATTTATTTAGAATTTGGATATATACTAGATACGAATTTATAAATTTGTCATAATACGTTATATATTCGTTTTATTTCATTAATATTTAATAATATTTTAATTATATTAATTAATATAATAAATATTATAATAATTTTAATAATATTTCTATAGTATATTATATTTGGGCATAAAACTTGATTATATTTAATTTTTATAAATTCGAACACCTTGTAATAAGTTATTTTAATCAGTAAAAGTACTAGTACTTATTTGAAAAGCTGGTCGAGTTTTGTTCGTATACTATGTGTATCTATTATGTAAATTTCAAATCCCCCTACTTTTAGGCTAAATGCAACTTTATATAAGTATAGCTAACTTGAGTGCAACACTTTATACAGTTATGCTTATAGGTAGGTAAATAAAACTTCTTTTGATTGCGATGTACCTATTTTGAGTGCAACTTGTATACTTCAATTTATGTGCTATATCGAGGTCCGCAATAGTTTGGTTACCGAAGTCTATATGGAGATATTGTTAAATAATTAATATAAAGAAAATTTCAAACGTGGAGAAATGTTTATTTCACTTTCTAAAAAAATAGTCTAACATCTGAAGTGTTTCGTGTGAATGGTAAGTTAAAACAGAATAGATAGTGGGTAACACGGGATTAATATTAGTTGGACTATTCTCGGATTCATATACAAAATCTACGCTCACTTCGATTTTTCATTATAGAACAAAATAAAATCCACGGAGGTCGTCAGGGAACTTATTTTTCCAAGCTTCAGAATGGCTTAAAAAGCGCAAAATTGTAAATGAACGGAAAACGGAAAAATCTCTAAACGACCGCAGAATAGTCGGAAAACTGCAAAGAAACGTTAATATTATACCATCAGTGCAACGGAAAATAGTACTGAAAAAACATGCCCTAAGTATATGTCATGGGAAAAATGGCTCAAATAGTCAAATTATTTAGAATTTTATATAAATCTCTGTAATTGAGAAAAGTCTGAAATTGTATTACTATTAATTCATTTACATAATCTTAAGTACGTGAAAAAACCGCACAACTAGAAAAGAGTAAGAAAAATTTTTGATGAAATACTAAATGCAGATTGAGAATTATTATTCTAATAGTTATTATTTATTTAGAAATGATTATTAATTTTTAAAAAAATATATATATATATATATATTACAATATAAATAAAATATTAATATAGTACTGTATTATTAATACTATTAATTGGAATACAAATAACAATATATTATTATTATCTATACAAATTTCTATCTAGATAGATAGAAATTTCAAATCTATTTACTAATAAAAAATATTCTTGAGAACTAATATTATTATTCAGTAGGTACATAATAACTAGGTATTGATATATTTTATTTCAAATTTTAATTTTGATTATACCTATACACAATAATTAATTATAATTAATTATAATTAATTTTTAATTATTATTATTATTATTAATTGTAATAATATACAATAAACATTAGTAATTTATTAAGACAATACTAAAAAAAAGTAATTTATTAATTTACTTTATTATAGTTAAATATTAACTATTAATTTAATTTTAATTTTGAAATCTGTTTTCCCTTATTTTTTACTTATTAGTTATTTTGTATTCTGGGTAATAAATAATATCTATACGACAACCCATAAAGTAAGGTGATGATATATTTAGAAATTTAAAAATTTGAAACGAGGTCATTCGCATAAACTTTTGGAAAAAAATCGAGGAATCGCTTTTAAAATAAAATAAAGAAATAAGCAAAAAAAATATAAAAGTGCAATTTGAAATTAAACCTAACATAAAAGTGTAAATAATATTCATTAATTGTTGATAAATATAGTAAAATATTAATTTATAACATAATAATTTAATATTAATTAGTGGACAACCGTTAAAGTACAGTATAGTAATTATATAAACTAAGTGAATCTGTCAACGTTTTTGCTCTAATCAGTGTGAAATTTGAATTGAGGTAACTGCAATTTCTTACAGTATTAAGTGGAGTAGTGTAGTTATTAATAATTATTATTTATGAATTATGGTACATATTTATAGATGAGATCTGCTTAATTAATGATACAATAGTATAATATCGATGTTTTAAAAAATACAAGAATATAATAGTTTGATTTCCTGATTCGTTATAATAAGTAGGTAATGCGTATTGATGAAATATAATATGTGGTCACTATTCGAAGTTGCAATATGTAATGTATGCAGATTTATTTACCTCTGATTATCTAATAGTTATAACTGTTATAGGCTATGTATGAGTACATTCTATACAAAAATAGATAAAACTTATAATGATTTCTAATGTATGTATATTGTATATTGTACATAATATATTCGAGTATGTATTTAGGTATATGGATGTTTGTTTTCGGTACATATTTTTTTAATCGTATAATAGGTACGAATATTTTCTTTACATTATATTCATTAAAATATTAATTTCATTATAACACTTAGTCAATAAAATATATTTTTTATTTTCGTGATGTTATTATATAACAGTTATAATATAATCATGTTTTACTTTCGTATGCTTTAAAAACCATATAAAAACAGAAAAATCGATTTGTCTTTTACTGCTTGAAATTATACTACTAAATTAGACAAAAACATTGATATCTCAAAAAAATTTCTATGACAATTATTTAGCCGTGTACACGCATTTGAAATATATGCGTGACATCATCATTTCGCCGCCGTTACGTATTCACTATACCAAAGCATATGTAAGTAAATATTACGACTCGCCACGTTTAAGTGCTTATAGTACCTGTAATATTCAATTTTTTGATTTAATCTATACAAATATTTTTAAAGCTCATAAATTTATCTTTAATTCAGTATCAATATGCAAAAAATATATTTATAATATAATGTTTAAAATAAAAGATGAATTTTATTTTTAGATTTTTTTGCAACGTAAATATTATCATCTACACCTTATACTTGTTTGTGTTTCTTATTAAACTTTTGTTATTATGTTGTTATAGGTACCAGCTAGGTACCTATATCAGTATTAATAATACGATTATATTTTCTAAAATCGGGTTTAAAACTTATAATATTATGTTTTGTAGAATATAGTAGGTACAATAGGTGCATAGTATGTAATATTAGATATCTTATAGTAAATATCGTCGTCGTAATTTTTTTTAACTATTGACTTTCCAACGTTATAATTTATAATATCTATAGGTATTATAAATAATTATTAATTAGTATAATATTTACCCATTTCTGAAATTGTTTAAGTGACTTCCCTCTTTTGGGAAATCTAAAAATTTACTTTTGATGGACCAATTTTAATATTATTTTTATGAGAAATTATGACGTCATGGCTAAATAATAATTTTTAATAGACACATATATTGAGATATCAATATTTTTGTCTAATTTAGTAGCATATAATTTTATGCAATAAAAGAAAAAACGATTTTTCAATTGTATGGTCCTTTGAAGTTACAAAATACAAAACCCCTTAAAAGTGGACGTATGGCGTCCTCTCAAAAGTCTTATAACATCTTGGGGGGGGAGTTGTGGAAATGTATCTATATGCACATCTAAGTATAATAAACTGATATATGGAATCACAATAGTTACTAATTTGTTATAGGTATCTCTATACTTTTGGTTTTAATTAATTAATTAACATAGGTGATTATACACGTTTTAAATTTTAGATAGAATGACAATTGTTTTCCAAAAATACGCCTCTGGATAAATGAGTATTATAATATTTCTATTTTCATGTTTTAAGAAATACCAAGATATTTTTTTTTTTTTGTAGGCTTTATTGTGTATATTGTTTAGTTAATTATAAATATAGGATAGTTATAATCGTAATTCATGTTGGTAACAACAGATTTATAAAGGATTGTTATATTATAGAACACATTATTTTCGTGTATACAATATTACCTCAATCTATAGTAAAAGCTACGTATTATACTTTAACTTAACTTTATTATTATTTACTCAATGTACTTTAACATAGGAAACTTCAAACAATAATAATATATTTTTCCGTAGTAACCAAATCAACAATGTTCCCTGTAACTATGCAATAAATATTCAAAGGCAGGCTTTAAATATACTTTTAAATAGACATTAATAGGTTTTAACTAGTTAAAACTAATTATTGCTGAAGTTTTTAACTAAACTCGTTCATTAACTAATTAACTTAACTAGTTAAAATAAAATTATCGTTTGCTTAACTTGACTTTCAATCGTTAGTTTTTATAAGCAATCAGTTAATTTAATACGTAAAAGACGAAATCATTGCTAGTTTGTATTTTAATATTCGTACAAATGTACAATATCCGTGTGAGCTACAATATGTACGTATTTTTATAATAATTCAATAATATTTACCGATGATTTTATTTTATTTATTTTTATAATTCCTTAATCCTTCTGTCAATTTATAATAAACGACATTGTTCTTTCGAATATAATATCATCCATATATGTTTGTGGTTATACATAATTTATACAACCATAAAATACACCTATATTATTTTGGAGATACATATTTGGACTATTTTAGTAGAATATTAGGACATATTTCTAACCAAATAAATACCTCAAATTTAATATTAAAAAAAATAAATAGTGGAAAGTTGATTGTCGAATAATTTAACATTTTTAACTGAGTTAAGAGTTAATATATTTTTTGATGTTAACTTTTAACTGAAAGTTTTTGGATAATTTAACTAAGTTTATTTTTCCATCATTTTGCCCACTTTTGAAAATATTATAAAACGCATAACACTAGAAATCCTTAATAATCAAATCAACAATCGTAACTATATGTACTATAATAACTGAGGACAAATGGACAAAACAGGGATATATAGGATCTAAACTTATGTTTAGAAACCTAAACCAGCGTTTTTCTCACAAGTTTTCTTTCAACAAACAATATAATATATTGATATTTTGATAATATTATTTACCTATACCTACCTATTTCTTTAATTAAGTATTGTTATTGGAAAACATATCTCAGTATATTTGAAGATTTTTAAAATATGAGACTATTAAGTGTACCTACATAATTTTTTTAATAAGCATATTAGTACCTATAGGTAAAATAAAAAAAATATTTATAGCTTACAGATTTTACTTGAAAAATTCTAGAATAAACTATTTCGTGTAAAGCAATGTCTACTAATTCTAATTTAACACGTTAAGTTAAAATTATTATAATTGTTGTAAAATGCATATTCAGGATATAAATTAATACCTATTAAAATTGGTGGGTATTTTTATATTGATTATTCATTATATAATATTCAAAATTGAATGTTTTGAAATTATCATTGTTACCTATGTAACATTTTAAGCTGAATAAATGCTACAAATTAAAATGTATAAAAATAATCGAAACAGATAGTGTACTTATGTATATCTAACTCTAACAAAAATGTCATGTATTTTTCATAGGAAAAATATATAAAAATTACGATACCTACTGTAATCAAGTTTAATATAATATATATAGAGAATATTAAATTTTCTTGTTCCACCCGAGTCTCTCATATAATAAAACATTTTACTTTTCTTCGAATGCTGCCTTAGTTTCTCCCTTCGACAAATGAAAATTATAGTAATAGGTTTATAAATGTGTAATTTAATTGAGTAGAGCGAGCAGTCTGTTACGGCTCAGTGGCACACCCGACGAATTTTTATTTTCATAATTTTATTGTGGAATCTTTTTTCTCACTATTTATTTAGGATAAAAAAAAACACAGACATTATGCTCAAGAAATAAACGTATTTTTAAATTTATTTTGACAATAAAATATGTTCAAAAATATATAATGTACAATAAAAATATATAACGTTATAATAAATATTATATTTTTAGTTGATTTTTTCGATACTCAAGTGGGCTAATTAGTATTGGTATTAAAATATAATATATGAAACTATCAATTGATAACTAATCTATAAATAATAAGTCATAACTCGTCGGGTGGGAACAAAAGAGTTCTATGTCTGAATTTTTCAAAAACAGTTATTTAATAACTCGTATATTATACGAATGGTCTATCTTTTAAGCTTACATTTGTAGTCTTACGACCAATATTAACAAATATATGAAAAACAAAATAGTTCTATGTAATAAAAACTTCCACATTTGTTAGTTATTGTACGAGTCGATAGAACTTTTTTGTTTTTAAAGATTATAGTTAATTCAAAAATGTTCTATGTGAAAGAATACACAATCGTTCAAAGTTCAAGTGATTCCACTCCTAGTGACTGGTTTTTTTTTTTATTTTTTTTTTTTTTTATGTAACAAATTTACTTTAAACCTCAATTTGTTATTTAAAAACACTATTTTTGAAATCTTAATTTATTTAGAAAAAATAAAAATTAAAACCAAATTAGGGGACACTCTGTGTTTGTTGATATAAATAGTGTTCCCAATAACTTGGATAAATGACATTTAATTTCATATATTTCTGCAATTATTTCGATCTCAAATAGTAACTTAAAATTAAGTATCAATAATGTGTACGAAATTTTAATATATAATTTATTTAATAAGAACCTAGTCATTTTATTATATAATGATACCAATATCCACCTATATTAATTTTGTTTTAATTTCAAATTTTTAAAGGAGTTAATTTACTTTAATTAATCATTTTTATGTTAATATAAAATAAAACAACACTTTTAGCGTACAACATTTAACTCGTTCATACCTATGTACCTACCTAGGTATATTAACTGGACTAAACGAGGTAAAACTCAATTATTTTTCCAAATTTATGCGTAAGTAATATCATTGATTATAATATATTATATAATATGATAATATTATTAAATAATTATAAAAAATTAATACTCGATATTACTTTGGCGTATGTAATAAAATATTAATATGGAATGACAAGAGTATAATATTATATTATTGTATAACGTTTTTATTTTCAATCGATTAAATAGGATTATACCTAATAATCTGATCATGATAGCAATCGGAATTTTTCCGAAACCGGTAGTAAAACAGTGTATTACTATCAGAATTGTATTTTTCTTTACATGTAATATTTTATTTTATAAATAATTATTCAGGTTTGTTTCGCGATTTACCTACCAACTCCCCGTATATAATATACTCTCGTATGAAGTATATTTTATTGTTATTATTTTATTTATTTTTTGCATAACATTTTATAGTTTGAATATTTTATTCAAATGTAAAAAAAAACCTGTTTAAAAGAATTTAACATATTTTAATTTCAATATAAAGATAAAAAATTTATAATATTTTAATAATACATTGTATAACTGGAAAATCCATAAATTTAATCTAAGGATAGGAATTTTTTTAAATGTATATTAAATGTCAGCATTGAATATTATTCAAATTAAAAAGTTATTTATAAATTTTAAATAATAAAATATATTATTAGTATAATGCATTTACATAATATATTATTATGGATGATACGTAATGACAATTTAGCCTTAGTGTTTAACAAAATGTTATAAAATAGGAAAGTATACCTAAGGTTTTCGATGAGTGTGAAATAGAAAATCGATAACATAAACGGATTTTGTACATTTTTTTCCACTTAAAAAATTTAATATTTATTCACACTTTTTTTAAATAGCTTTTAAGTCGATATGTAAGTAAATATGTTAGTAGACATACTTTGAATGTTTGTTTTTAATTGCAATGTATGACGTGTAAGTATTTTGAATAATAGTCTTTTAAAGTATCCGAGTACAAATATTTTTATGTTACGTATTCAAAATACATTTTATTAGAGAGCTTTTTAAGTATTCTAAATACTTAATTTTTAGAAATATTTTTTTTTACAAGATTCAAATACTTTAATTATTATTTAATAAACAATTGTCTTGTTGTATATAAAATGAAGCGAATATTGGGTGCAAGACGGGACAAATGACGAATGTATGATTGAGGAGGTTGGAGGATTGGGAATTTGAAAAATTGGTTTTTGTATGGAAAATTAAACGAAAATTGAAAAAAGTATCCTTGGTTCTTTTTATTTATTAATATTGTTTTTGGTCTAAATGCGTGTTTTATTATTAATGCAATAATAAAAACCTATACGATCAATAATGTAGATTTTTCAATTTTTTATGTATAAAATCTTATCATTTTAAGCTAGAAATTTCCAAACACGAATTAATTTTAGTTGCTGACTGTTGATGAATTTATTTTTTAATATCTACATGATCGCCGAATTTTAATTGTTTATTACATTCTATCGTTGATTAGCAATATTAACTACTTTTATCTACACCGTACACGAAATAAATAGTTCCTACGGTTAGGCAATCTAATTTATTATCACTTTTATGTTCAATGGTATTAAAACTAATAATGTATTTAAAAGACAAAACTTGAAGTCATAAATTACTGGATAAATCATTATTTGTCAGTATTTTACATATTTCAGTATTATACCTATACAATGTAAAATATATTAATGTATGGTATTATTTATATTATTATATTTTATGAATTGAGGATACCCAGTGAACCGAATATTTCATGACGGGGTCTGCATCTACGCTGACTAGGTGTTCAATTAGACACAAAAAATACCTTTAAAAGAATACACTGTCTGGAAGTAAAATTATATTCGATGGAAAACATTTTAGATATTCGTAAAATACTTATAAAAGAATTCAGAGAACATTTTTTTTGTGTAAATGTATGTTAAATTTTTTTTTTTATAAAATCGTTGAATACTTTCCAAAAATGTTCTAACATAACATAGAAAAATAGAACTAATACTATACAGGTACTCTACCAGTAGTATAGACTACCACAACCACAGATCCGTTCAATTATCACTGGTGTAAGCAAAATCCATTGGCAAGGCCGTCGGGTGGTTTGACCTACGTGTGACGGTCATAATATTATACATTTTTAAAAAAAATTAATGCATGCAACTTGTAAAAATTCGGATCGAAATATTCGATGTACTTCAAACCACATTTATGGATGAATACTAGGTATATTCCTCAATGCTGGACACTAACGAGTTAAAAAGTTAACAGTTAGAATTTTGAAGAAAAAAGTAGGTATACCCACTAATCAAACTATCAAACATTTTTATGAACCTATTTGTTGTTAATTTTAATAATAATTATTATGAATACGTTGTACTGTTTTCAATAATATTTATGTTAAAAAGTTTATTGTTTAAAAATTCTAAAATGTTTAAAGTTAAAATAACAGTATTTTCAAAAAAAAAAAAAAACTTAATTATATCTATGTACCTGTATATCTCAAATGTTTTTTTGACTCATACAAAAATAAAATTAACTTAACTTGTTAATAAGCTATTTTTTTTAATCTAACTTAAATTTTAACTTAACTTAATCGTCGAGAAAATAGATAATTATTAACTTTAAACTTTTCCTATTTTTTTTTCTATTAACTTAACTTAACGGAGTTAAAAAAAAATCATTAACTTGCCCAACATTGGTATTTTTAACGTATTTTACATTACCTATGTAATAACCTAAGAAAAACGTCAATTTCGCATCAAATTCCCACGTGTATTTATTACGGCTGTAGTAAATAAGTGATAATAAATAAAAATCCACGCTGACGTAATTATTATTGCTTTTTTATGTAACGTCCACTCAAATACCTATGGCACGAAAATGGCACAAAAACTCGGAAACAAGAAACCAACCGAGTAAATAAAAACACGCACTATAGTGGAAATGATTGCGTTACATACTCGTATTCAATTTATATAATAATGTTATATACGTTAGAGAAGTGGCATGAAAGTATATAAAAGCACTTAATTTTGCTTTTTACTGCGCATCAGTATAAAATAAAATAATAATAATCGTCGGTTGTATTTCTAACATATCGAACCGGTGATGCAACAAGTATAATCTGAAAACGTATTATTTTTAAGTTTTGTAAAACTCGGATATAAATGATTATTTCTTACTGTTTAAAATATTATTGTCAGTAGAACTTGAGTAGGTAGATAAAATATTAATGTCGATCACGATTAGATTTTATGGACTAAATACCAAGTGGTTTTCAGAATCCTTATCGCATCACCATTATCATTACATATCGTTATAAGTATTCCATACGATCAAGAAAAAAAATAATAATGCTCAAATATGATTTATATTAGCCAAAAAGTTTATTTTAAGAATTCAGATTTACAAAATTAAGTACAGATATCTTGTAAATTTCCGATTTTTTAAAATAATTTAGGCGAATTAAATGGCAAACGTGAAAATTATGATCTCAAGTATATTTTACGTTAATTTAAAATCCGTTTTCAAAATCATCATCATATCGCGGTAACAAATATTATTTAGAACAAATCTATAGGGCACGCCATTTTGGGCATGGAAGGGTGTACATTGCAGGGTACCTTTTTTTTCTGTGTTTTATTTGCCTACCAAAAAATGTGCAATAATTGTTTAATGTAGCTTTTATGCATAAATTATGAATATGTAAAAGCATAGGTAGTGTCTGAAACTGGGCATCCACTATAGGTTGGCCAGTGGTTGTAGTATCGAGTGCAGGTTTCCAAGAAGTCGTTAGGCTTCTCGATGTCAGTTATGCTTCACTTACTTAATAGATGCAAGAGTGGATGAGAATTGTTCCGATTTTTTAGATAGTGTCATAATAATTATTGATAATGATCAATTACGTCCATTACACCAGAAGAACACTCAAATATAGGAAATACATTTTTAAAATAGCTAGAAAATAAAATGAAATTTTGATTGGTCGTCGGACCAATAAGAGATGGGAGATCGAAAAAAATAAAAATGATCAAGGTAAAATTTCATTTTACCGACATCTCATTTCATTTCACCAGCCATATTATTTAATGATTTCATCTAGCGACAACTATTCATATCGATAGCCATTTATTTATATAAATACACAAGTCAATAAAAACAAAAATCAAGACAAAATGTATAAAAATAATGTTAATATGGGAATTACACTTGTTTACAATTGTAAATAAACCACAAAATTATTTCTTTTTTCAAAATCGATATTCATTTATTGCTCATACTCTACGTACATTTGAATAAATACATCCACGTTACATATTATATTTATTGAATTAAGACACTTGACAGACAAAGGACTGTTGTTAGACTGTTGGTAAAGAAGCCCGTGCACTATTTTGGTAAATAATACAAATTTATTTATTATTATTCAAAATATTTTAATTGAATTTTAAACTTTTTGAAATTTTTAGCCATAAATGCATTTAATTTTTATGTTTTACGCATGGAAAAAATGTGAGCATTAAGCATGAATAAAATCGAGTGACAAAATAATTTTTTTAAATTTACATACTTTTATATTCATACATGATTCCTAATTTTGTGACCGTATTAAAAAAAAACTGTATAGTAAATTGTGGTTATTATATTTAGATTACTTTAAGATATTTATTTTAAAATTAAAATATTTTAAGCTTAATATAAGTATTTTTAGGTATTAATAGGCAATTAGGCATGAGTGTACTTTGCGAAAATAGTCTGATAGAAATACTATCTAAATGTAGACTACAGGATAGGTCATAAGAGTTGTCAAATTTAATATGAAAACTTTCAAAACATTAATTTTGTATACTTTTAAGTTGTAATTGATACGTTTTCTTTAAATTTTAAAACTGATTATTCCTTAGTTTGGTATAACCTGCACGGTTCATCTTGATCACTGGCTGACGTCACACTTGTGCATACAAGAATATAAGTTTGAAGCCAGGCGCCTACCTCCTCCTCGGGTTCCACCAATCTGGAAATATATAAGTACAAAAACAACTGAATGCGGGAGATGTAGTTTGAATATATACAACGTAATAAGTTTCATTTTTCGGTTAAAAAAACATTATAATAGTTTTTTTTTAAAAATTTAACATTTTAATATTGAACCATGAATATCAGGTAGTAATTGATAAATACTATATATAGTATAATATATTTATCAATTACTACGTTTTTTTATATGGTTCAAATATACTAAGGTACTGTGCTACAGCGACGGAACAGCGACTAACTAGTAGTAGTAATCAAAATAATCGATTTTATAATTATCGATTTTTGAGACGCAAATAGATTATAGAAAAAATATGTTGGAACACAAATAGTATGCACCATAAAATACATAGGTACACTGTGAAATTTTCGAGTATTTAGAACCAAAATTTTCGGATTTATGAAAAAATAACCATTATTTTAACTCGTATATTTCATCATTTTTCGATAGTTTCTCCTGATGTGTCTGGTCGATAAATTGCTCACAAAAAAAAAAAAAAAAAAAAAACAAATAATATTTTGCATGGCTCAAAATCTAAAATGTAGTCATTGTCATTTTATTTATTTTTAGAGTATTATCATTACTTTTTTTTATGCCATCAAACTCTGATTCCAGTTATTATTGTTTAAAAAAATTCTATTTACGAAAATTAATTACCTATAGGTATTTTAGTTTTTAAAATTAATACTTTTTGGTTCTGAGGAGAATCCAGTACTCCTGTACTCTCTCGTAAATATAAGTCTAAATATAACATATATATATATATATATATATATGTACATTGGTGTATACTTCATTCAAAAATATTGATCTACAGGAATATTATGACAAAAATTTCCCAGGAAGTTTAATTCAAGACATATAAACTTTTATAGAAATACATAAATTTGTGAAGTATTCGACTAAAAGGAATTCAATAAACCGGAACTACGTGCAATAAAATATGTATAAAATATAAGTAAGTATAATATTTAAGTAATGTAAAGAGATACATTGATAGAGGCATAGAACTCAAAATAATTCTGGAACACTGGTGTTATTATTTATAATTATGTATTTATATATTTATAATATGTGTTTTCGTAAATTTTAGATTTATCACATAGTGATGTTAAATTAATAGACAATTTTTAGTTTAAAACAATATAGATAAATATAATTCAAAATTAACTAAGAAACTAATGAACAACTTAAATTTCGGTTCCTCTATTAAAAAAAAAAAACTCAAATATCGACACTGGTTCGTTTACCTATAACAAAATAAATAATATATTCTAGAACATATACTCAGGAATTTATGGAATTTGTCAAGGAAGAGAATAGAATATAAAATATAATGCGTATATAATGTACGTATTTGATAACATTTTGTATAACAAATTTTTAAAATAAATTATTTTCTATTTTTCTTAACCCTTAATTGATATTTTTATATTAAACAACGTAACAATAATTAAGATTAATATATATATATATATATATATTTTTTTTTATTAAATTCTGTATTTTCAAAAGAATATTTTTGTATTTAATCGGACAACTATTATTTTTTGAAGTAGATATGCAAAATGTTTATCATTTTGGCTAAACCTAAAAAAGTTCCAATTCGGCTATATACATACATTATAATATTAGCTAATGAAAACAATTATAATTCTTTATTGATTTAACCAAAAAGGTTTGGTGCTAGATAAAAACGCAATATGACTAAATTTATTGAGTTCGTTTTCACTTTTCGGTCGATAAATAAGTAAATACGTACGTTTTTTTAACAATAATAAATTTCTATTGACTCTCAGACCACGGATGAAATACATAACAATTTTAGTAGTTATAGGGGAGACTGTGGTAAGGGGACGATTCAATTTTAATTGATAATAAAATATGATACCAATCAAATTAAAATTGAATTACTTAAAAGCATTATGTATGAAGCAATAATAATATTCCGGTTTTGATGTTATTCGGATACAAATTAGCATTTATATTATCATATTTCTTTAAATATGCATAAATTAATTCTGATAAAAATATGTTCAAATTCTACGTATGGATTCCTGAAACGTTGAAAGTAAAATAATACATTCGATTTAAGAATTAAAAAAATGCATTGGTTATGCACACAGTTAGTATTTTTTTTAATAATAACCAGTCGATAAGCAAATCCAAAAATAAAATCTGGTCAGTAGGAGATGGAAGTACCTACTTTGCTTGGATATTATAATAAATTTAGAAAATGTCTTCTAATAATATACTTTGTTAACATATATTTATTATTATAGTTTTATGAAAATTTCAAATTTTTTAATTTCTTTTTTTATAATTATTTGTATAATTACCTATTTTGAAAATAAATTGTAATAAGTAAATATAATAATATTGTAAAACCACTAGTTCCCTCATACTGCTCAGAACCTAAATAGTCACATAATAATATATTATAAATATTTGTAATGTTTATTTTTTACGTAGACAAGTGTAAGTACATAATATTAAAACTGCTATAGCTTAGGCAGAATGTTTTAAAAAAAATTAGAGGGCTAACTCGGGATCACTAAATTATTTACAGGGGTCTGGCACATTCAAGCCCTTCTTTTGGCCATGTGTCTGACATAGGTACTCTAAGTTGTACATGAAATATATATTTAATCTATAGTAAAATAATTCATATTTTTTCATTTTGTCTACTGAACTAGTTTTTCAGACATAACGGGTTTAAACTTGGATTATGTCAATGTATTTCTTCACAGTCAATTTCTATATGCATCATCTACTTAAGTCAACAAATTCGGTAGCGAGCGACATTCGCGGAATTCAAAATTCAAATTTAACAATTATTTATTAATTAATGGATATTTAATAATTTAAGAAAAAAAGTGTGGTCAGATTTCTGCACTTGGTTGAATAACTATTACAATGATTACAATTTTGATTTTTCAAATGGAAAACGAAACGAAAACATTTGTTGACCGAGTTATAAGACGTATAATATATTTTTGCCACTTTAACTTTAAACTTGAGCGAGTAAAAATTATTTTTCGTTAACGAATAGACTTATGGGTTTATTTAACTTGACCGTCTTAAGTATTAATTTACTTCATTAGCCCGTCCGTCTTTGTCTCTGCGTGTGATAGTCAGAGACAGCGAATCCCATTTTCCCAAGTATTGTACGAAAAATCTCCAGTCGTGCATTACGTTACATCGAATATGATTTCAAGACACGTTCCGTCGATCTTGTATAGACTATAAACAAAATCCGGCGATAAACAATGATAGCTATTGATATAATTATCGATCGTTACTTTGACTCATAAATTAAATAATTGGAATAGCTATATGCATTGTAGTTTTACATAACGGTTAGTCGAATAAGTTGTTATCGTAATTGCGAACCAATGCCAAACGGTCGAAGTTTCGTTATTACTTTCTTTTTGTTATCGATCGCGCAAAACACGTCACAATAGAAATATAGTAATGTTTGGTATATTATACGGTACATTATAAGTAATACTATCACGATCCGAATTTTCGGACGTACGCGTCATGACATCTCATATTAAACACAACACCGCAGTCTATTTATACTGTTATTCGGATACAATAAAATCACCAACAGGTTAAACGTGTCCTTATTTATCTTATAAACACTCTTACACTCGTACGAGTAAATACGTATAAATGTTCCTCTTATCTAATCACATGAATAGACGAAACTAGTGTTGTGGTACGTCACACAAAAATGGGTAGGTATTTAATTTCAGTAGGTACCTATTATGTTATATGTATTTTATTGGAGAATTTTACGAACGAATTTTTACATAAAACATTAAACATAATAGCTAAAACTAACAAAATTCATTGTCAGGTGTAAGACGATTGGAAGAAACTGACGGATTTTCAACTGGAACTTGTTCATTAACTGTCTACAAATGACTAGAATGGATGGTCATTTCGTTACGATCACGGGCCATCTACTTAAGTTTGACAATAAGTAAAGACCAGCAGACTACAAAATGATAAATTACAGATTTCAACCGGCAACATTTTTAATTGGACGATACGTTGGAATATCAAATTCAACAGCGACAAGTCGGTGCACGTTAATTATCCTTTATGTGAAATCGATACTTTTAACATGTTTCTGGATCACATATTAATCTCACAAAAAGATTTGTAGTAATAAGTAGGTACCTATAATCATAGATATTTTTCTAATCTTTTAATTTTATAATAAGTAAATTTACTCATAATATAAAAAAATGACAAAACCGAAGATATTCTATGCAGAACGTAAATGTCATATCCTGCAATTAACGTTCTCGTAACCACATATATTGAATACAATTTAATTGTAGATAGTAAAAATCAATAAATCAAAAAAAATAAACAAATACAAATATTGTAAAATATATCGTGATTATAAGACATATTGTCATATTATCCGTTGTTTGCTATGTCGGTCCTTATTCCGATAACCAATATTGTAATTGTAAACGCGTTTTTCAAAACGACAACCGTCAAATCCAAAATATAATCTATAGTATCTTAGTCAACTAACTCTGAAAGAAATCCGCTTGGAATCACTGTTATTTGTACTTGTAGAGCATAAACTAACAACTTCAATTCACATAAATCAGCATGACATTGAAGTGTTCAAAAGTATGGTCCAATATACCGACTAATTAATAAAAAATTTCATAAAAAGAGTTAATAAACTTCAATTATTTATAATAACTCTTAAAACTGACTAATAATTCAATTGATTATTTATGAAATGCCATACCTATTTATCGAGTAAATTTTCTAATATTTTGAATAACAATACCTAGTGACAATATACGAATTGCCTTTAAAACTAATAAAAATTCAATTTAAACCATAAATGATAAATTCAAAAACTCTAAGAATGATAATTATATCCTTTATAAGCTTATATTGTAGCTACAATAAATTTCACATTGAAAAAACTAATATAAATTTAATAATTCGATATGAAGAACACATTTTTGAAATAAAATTTAAAAATCTCCTAAATCTAATTTTGCTAAGTACGTTTTAGAATGTAATCATAACATACATTTCAATATAGAAAAAGATTTAATTATATTAAATAACTAAAAAGTATGTACGTTAAGTCAGTATTAGAATTTACATTATCAATATAATTACTCAATTATAACTAAGCAAAATATTATATAAATAGATTTTAAAGTTAATTATATTTACTAATAGGTACATATTATTATTATAATTATTATTAAACAACGATAAATAATATCAGTTATAATATAGTAATATTATTTAACAGCTGTTTTAATAAATGTACTTAATTAATCTCATGATTACTAGTCATCGTTTAATAATTTCTTTCTTATAATAAGTATATTCAATGAATGATATTAATTAATAAAATGTTCATCATTTTTTGTTTTTTATTATTCATTTGTAACCCGATGGGGTAACTTATGACCAAAATTAGTTCTTACTTATAATCTTTTTTTGAATACTCTCGGCATATATTATTTTTTTATATATTATATAGTATAATATATATTAATTTTACTATATATATATTTTATTTTTTTAAATATATTTATTGTTTATATTATATATTTATTTATATTTAGATAAGAGTTTTGAATTTTTTAAGTTAATACATTTTTTAATTTCAAATATATTTTATAAATTCAAGTTTATACTATACATTTATCGTCATAACTGCCCAATAACAAATCCAGCATAATAAAAGCATAACAGATTAAATGATTTAATGTGATTTTAATTCGTCACAAATTCCATGCGGAATTTATAATGTATATGAACTGTTTTTTAAATCGCTCATAAAATATATAATTTATTACGTATTTACGTTTCACACTTTTATAAATTTTGTAATTTTAATATTATATTATTAGAGTTATTACCAATTATATGTTGTTGGAAGTCTGTACTTATATATCCATTATAATAAATCACAATAACGATTGTGTTTTAAATAGGCTACTCGAGTTTCATTAATTTAGTTTAAAACTATGTACCTACCAGGATATTATTTCGAAGAGGGAGACGCCATAAAATAATATAAAGGGAAAGCACGTGCCTTTTGTCCTGTGGTCCGTCACGGCCCTGAAATAAAATCTAGGTAGGTACTATTATGAATAATATTTATACTATACACCAGATCTAAATTAAAAACACTCCGTCGTAAGCTTATTAATAATAATATTAAATAATTAGTTATTTTTGAGATAAAATTGTCAAACGGCGTCAGTTGGCATTGTGAAAAGAACTCTGAAATCCCGTATTTAACACATTTATTTCATAAATAAATTCTACAAATCAAATATGTATAGGTACTTAAGATTTAAAAGTTGAAATTTGAAAAGTGAAGTTTTAAAATTTAAAAGATTTAGTTATCACTTTGTATAAAATGTTAATTTTTATCATATTTTATTACTATACACTCATCAGTCATTATTTTTTAGGCATTATAAGTAATTTTAATCAAGTTTAAAAAAAAGTAGAACTATAAATCACACAACTTAAATATATTTATGCCGAGTTCTTACTTTTGCAATTTCTTGCATGCGTATTCATGCAAGAACAAAATTTCTCAGATGTGAACTTTTAAAATACGCAAGTATTGCATTGCACGCTGCCTGACATATTGGATTCGAATTGCATACAATTTGTTGTTATATACAGGCTTACATATGAGAAAAATTACGTAAAAAATTATATTATTTTAACATTAAGTAAAACCAATGTTGTTTTAATTTTCAAAAAAAGACTCAGTATTTTCTAAAATATATTATTTTTAGTTTTTCCATGACTATTATATGAGAAAAACTACCATTTTTCAAAACTTTTCCACATTTTCTATTTTTTATATAAATATAATCTATTTTCTACTCAATTCATAGGCGTAGCGTGAACAAATGCTGTGGGGGGGGGGGGCTATAGTCCCAACGTGATATACTAAGTCGTAAATAAATTTGTAAGAAACACCAGTACACGATCTTCCCTCAGCATCTCCCTCGCATAGTTCAATACTTTCCCTCTACCATGGTAACCTACTATTAGTTAAAAATTTCCTGAAAAATTAAACTAATAAAATATAATTTATTTTCAAAAAGAATTTGTTTTGAAACTTTTATTACAGCAATATTTTTCAAGAAATGTATAACTTTATCCAGTGGATAATGCAAACTCGGGAAGGATATAATAAAACCGAGTAACGGATTAAATATAAAAATATATAGGTACCTAATACTTATAGCAATAACACAATAGGTACTATATTGTTAAATATATAACATGTTTATAATTTTGCTATTTGGCGAAGGAGAAGACAATAAATTCCCTATTATTAAATCATAGAAATTTTTATTTTAAAATAATAAATAGGGTACAAGCAAACACACAAGTATACCCACCACAACCTTACTATATAGCCAAATATTAAATAGCTCACGCATTAGTATACACCATAGTTCTGTGTTAGTAGTATATTAATGATAACTGATACACTAAGGCTGGGAATTAATGAGTTAAAAGTTATAACTATGTTAAAAATCAACTTTAAAAACCAAACATCAGGTACTTTTTATTCAAATTAACTTTTAATTTTATAAGTTACTTATTAAATTTAATGTGTTAACTTCATGTTGATAATGTGCAAAATGGTCTACGTTTTGTTAAATTTTGTCCTAAGAACAATGCAAATTTTCTTATTGAGGTGTATCTTATTAGTATAGGCAATTGTACTAGTTCATATGTAATATACAAACAATTATATATAAAAAAATAAATATCTTCTTTTTTTAATTTTCTTATTATTATAAAATAACATATCATGGAATTTTACTGAGAAAGTGAGAAACGATATTTTTTATATTTTATATCGTTTATCACAAAATTTTCCAAAAATATACATATATTTATCCAGTATGAAATAATCTTCTTGTTTATTTAATAATTAATATGTTATTTTTAAGAAATGATTGATTTTGTGAACTATTAAATTCTTTTCATGTCATAAAACTATTCAAACCCATTGAAAATTATATTGAATATTGAAATGAAATAAAATTGAAAAAAAATACTGTACAAATATATAGTGTTTAATGCCTATTAAACATTTTTTTTTTTTTGTGGGGCTTGAGTAAATTCTGGGGGAGCTATAGCCCCCTTATCCCTCCCCTATGCTACTCATACATTAGATTTATAATATACACTTGAAATATTTCAGAAGTCCGAGTGCGTGTCATTCACGTTGCATTACGTGGAGTGAGAACAAAAAAGTTCTATGTCTGAATTTTTCAAAAACAATTTTTTAATAACTCGTATATTATACGAATGGTCTATCTTTTAGCTTATATAGGTAGTCCTATGACCAATATTAACGAAGATATAAAAAACGAAATAGTTCTATGTATTAAAAACTTCCACATTTATTAGTTTTTGTACGAGTCGATAGAACTTTTTTGTTTTTAAAGATTATAGTTAATTCAAAAAAGTTTTATGTGAAAGAGTACACAATTTCGTTAGAACAAAACATTTTTATGTATATCAAAGATTTCATTGATCCAGTAAAATTTACTGCTAAACAAAAGTTAAACACGATGGAATATGTTTTATAATTTATTATTATAGTCTATTGGTATCACTTCAACAATATTTTATATCACGAAATGATATTCTGTGATTACGGTTGAAACCAAAAAAGTTCTATAGTGCTCCAATTAATTATTTGTGAGTACAAAAAAGCGTTGTGGATAATACTCTTTTGTTCTAATTCAATATTGTTTTGGTTTTTGATTGATTATTAACTCTGTGTTATTTTTTTGCATTTATCTAATGATAATTATAACAAATTAGATGTTTCAGTATTTATTTATATTATTTTCATCTCTAAAGGATGAACTGACAAAAAAAAAATCAATCATCAAACTTTAAAAACGCTCTTCTAAAAAATTTACCTATAAATTAGACATAGGACTTTTTTGTTCTCACCCCACCATTACGTTAAACCATACAATGACGCATCCTGCTATAATAACTGTATGTGACATTGTCTCTTATGTTTTATTTATTTAAGTACAATATATTTAAACGAAATATATCTGGTTAGTGGTTATTTAACTGTCAATACTGATAACTCAATGACGTGATTTATATATTTTACATTTAGTTTAGGTACTTTATTTGTTACCATTTGTGACGTACGTGTTGATAACAATACCTATATAACATTATAATAAGACGAACTTCTTGTAATATTTTATTCGATATTTATCTACGTCGTAATACGTACAATAAACACTGTAATCAGCGTAAATACAATCACTTGAAAGAAAATGTTTATTTTAAACATAAAATACAGACCTTTCCAGGATAAATAAGATAAAAAATGTTTATTAAGCTGTGTAGTAGATACAAAACTTCATTACTCTTCTTCACAACCAGAAACAAATGCGGCAAAATACTTTCATTAAGTACCTAATTAATTGTTAATTTAAAATAAAGTTAATTTTATTATTGTATTAGGTGTGCAACTGGTTAATTAATGATTGTATACAAAAATATCCAAATTCGGATAAATTTGGCAAACCAAAACTTTTTCATAATTGTATAGATAAGTATATTTTTACATTTCAAAATTCATATTTAAAAATTCATCTTGAAAAATGTCCAAAGCTTTTAATTTTTGGAAGTTACATAATTTATTATTTCTGTTAATTGGCAGTGGAAGTATTGGGTAAGATATTGTACTAAATAAAAAAATAAAAATTTTAATTTAAATTTAAAACAGCAAATTAGATTTGGTGCCAATTATCAAATGTAACCATTTGTTACTGGGACAATATTTTATCATTAATTTGATATACTTAAATATTATTAGATAAATAAAATATATAATCAACACAATTTTACAGTAAATGGTCAACTTGATAATAACTATTATATTCACACAATAAAAAATACATATATTTTTTATATTTTATTAAAACAATAATAATTTTATCCAATTATAACAGATAATAACATTTTACAAAACTATTCTAGGAATAGTTTCGGTGTGTTGTGACAATAAAAATGTCAAATCTATTTAAAAAAAATTATTTATATAATATTATAAATAAATACCATAGGTTATAATAATATAATACATACCTACACTGCAATAATTTCAAATTTCTCGAAAACATTTTATTTAGAGTTACCTTTTTTTGGTAGTTTTTCCTTATCGTTTATCGAAAAATTAAAAAATTATTTCTGTAATGTATCTTCCTTACCTAATTCTTTACCAGAAAATGGTTACATATATTAAACCAATCAGAAAATGCTTTTATTAAAAACCAATAGTTTTATCACTCTACTCAAAATCTAAAATGTACCTAAAATATACATACTATAGATAAAATATTCAATTTATAAATGTTGATTAACTGAGCTAAGTTAACCTTAATGTAATTCAAGTACTAACTTCAACTATTTAAATTATTAATTAACTTAAATTACCAATTATTTACAAAAATAAAACTTTAACTGTCTAGTTAATTCATAACTTTGCCCATCCTTACTTGTTTAATAGTAAAATAGCTCTAAAAATTTTACAGAATATATATTTAAAATATATTATGTCTATTGTTGTATACTATAAATTGTACAAATAGGGAAATTTATTATTTAAATTTTAAATTTGTTATAATTTATTATAACAACAATAATGGTTATTAGCCTACAATAAATTAAGAGTAGAGACCAGCGATCCAATAGGTTCCGTTATACGGGATTGTCACATATTTGAATTAAGCATCTTGGCGTTCGCGTGTTGACAAAATGTTTAAAATGTCACTTTTGTCCCATACTTTAAAGAACCCGTTTCGTTTGATTTTAAATCTATAAATTTGAAAATGTGTAATTTCTTTGTTTATATTTGTATAATTAATATTCAAAAGCGAAGATGAAAATATTTTAAGTATTGCTTATATTTTTATAATTGTATAAAGAAAGTCATTATAAAATAACTGTAGAATGATGGATGACTAGCTCTGTACAATCTTACGGCATAACGTTTTATTTTTATAATGCTATAAAAAAAATCACTCAAAAATAATTTCGAGTTTTATGTTGTTATAATTTTATGTGTCAGTATGATATTAATTTATTAAAATTTAAAATTCCAATAAAAATGTACCGTATTTTAAAAAATTTAATTTTGGATCCTTAATTAAGAGAGAAAAATATAACATTGTTATATTTATAAGATTATTAACAGTTATTTACAGGATTTACAGTTTCTTAAATACATTAATTTTATGGAAGAATTTACGAATTGCTCTGAAGATCTCTTCAATGGGCGTTTGATCTATGGAGCCGGGTTGTTGAAAAAATTGCGTGCATCAGTAAATTTTGGACAATCGATCATTGTGTAATGGATTGATGGATTAGCATACGTCATAAGATTACTTCTTCTCTTCTAATAATATCTGGGTGACATTTCCATTAAGTTAAATTTGGTTTTACATCTCTGAGTTTGTTTGATACCTAACTGTATGTTATTCCAATCGTTATACCAAGCATCCAAGCATATATTTAATATTGTTAATTGCCTTAGATGTTGTGATTCTATTTATTTTTGCAGAAAATTATGAAGTACTTTCTAGTTTACATAGCTCCCTTTAAGTTTAGATATAGGTAGTTTACTTATTTTAAAATACCTAATTATGTAATTATTTCTATTTCCATCGAATTTTATTTCCAACGAAAAGTTTTCTAGCATGTTATAATCGATTTCTAAATATATATTTTTCGACTAATTAATATTAAAAAGATTCAAAATAATTTATATACACAACTATATGCACATATATTAAAATCATTATTTATTATTACAGTTGGATATATTTTTAGTTACATTTCTTATGTAATATTAAAATAGTTTGATAAAATATATATAAATAATTATTTATCTAATAAATACAGATTGTATATACCTGAAATTACGTAAAAAATGCACGTAAGATCACTGCAAACCGTTACAATAAGTATTTCTACTTTGATCATATAATATATTGTCGAATATATTATGTCTTTTTTTGTACTTATTTTTGGTAACAGTCCGAGTTCTATTTTAAGTAATGGAAAAATTGTTATAAACGTAGTTGTAATAATATTCATTAATTCATTAATTAGTTTAAACAAATTACTCAAAAAAAAATTTTTTTGTACGTACAAAAAAATTAATGGAATACTGAAAACTTTACTTAAACACCGCAAAACTATATCCAGAAGTAATTTACATTTCATTACTGTAGTTTCTAATGAAGTAAAACATATAACCATATATTGAAACTTATTAATTAATATCGAATACAAAAACGGACATTTTTGATGGAACATAATATAAACTTTAAATATTTATTAGGAAAAATGATTCTCCAAGTCATTAATGGTTTTTACAATATTAATTTGAGTTTAAATTGTGTAATTAGATGTTATGAAATTATCAACTTTTATAAAAATAAAAGAAACCCAAATTTAAGATAATTTAAAAGAATAAATTATTTAGTAAAAATTTCTTGAAACTATAGTATTTTTTCATCAGATAAACTAAAATCAACAATCGGTACAAATAAGATATTTATTTAAAATATTTCAACAAAATTCAGGAAATCGAATTTCATTAAAATTATGTACAATATATGACGTAAAATTTTCCCCAATTTTGGGTAGTTTTTGAAAAACGCAAAAATGGGCAGCAACAAGTTTTTAAGTTAAAATTTTTCGATTAACTGCTAAGACAATTGAATTAATCAAACACAATTTCTTTAATTCTCTCTAAATACGCTATACTCCCAAAATATAACAGGATGAAAGTTTAAAGATTTATAAAATTAAATAAAATTAACTGTTTCTCTCTGAGATAATTTATACAGAATTTAAAACCTAGGAACATTTAAAATTTTAATGTATGTTGCATATATTATATATTATCTAAAATACAGGAGGTAATTAAAAAAATATTGATTATTAAAAATGCAAAAAAAAATTTTAATCAGGTTTTAACTTTTAACTGTAACTAGTAAGTCATTAATTAATTAAATTACACTAACATGAAAAAATTGTATTTAATACATAACTACATAATGTTAGTAAAAGTTTACGATCAATCTCTAAACCATAATACGTATATGAAATACAAAGTAATTTTCTTAAACAAACTTATTTGAAATATAACCAAATTATTAAACTATTTATAAATTATTTCTAAAATTCTATTAATCGATTTTCAAATATTTAATTTTAGTAAAAATGTCTTATATAAAACCCGTTAAAAAGTGGTTGCGTGTCGTTGTTTTAAGTATAGCGGTTAAAGGGGGGGATGGCGTCCTTCTCCTTTACTTAGATTTATTTTGACGTACACTTTACTTTAAATTTCGGGGGGGGGGGTGGTTTAAATATTTTTTAATCATAAAAATTACGTGTAAATACATTAAAAATAAAAATAAATAAACATTAAGTGTATGGGTAATGCAAAAATGGTAATGAATGATATATAAAACCATGGTTTTATGATATGCCTATATTGATGAAAATATGTCTGCTTTAATATAGATTTAATTTTAATTTAATTAGGTGTTAATATATATTTATTAAGAGAATGCCACACACCTAATTTTTAAGTTGTTTTGTATAGAAAATTTTTATGAAATTAAAAATAAATGAAAATCCATTAGTTTAAAAATATTGGAATATATTTTTAGAATAGGTACCTATTTTAAAAATAGTCTTGTAACCATATAATTTTTAATTGTCGTGTAATTACGATATTTGTTTAAAAATATGTTTACACATTTTTCATTTTTATTAACTTAACAGTGCATATATTAAAAATTGACTCCGTCAATTGCTATATAATGTTGTTAACTATATATTGTTTATTGTTTTTTTATTTCTAACATGTTTGTAAGTTGATAAAAATGAAAAATGTTTCATTGAAAAATTTTCATTGTCCTTTAAAGACTGAATTTGGTGGATTTTTTAATATAATATAATTTTATACTTATAAATTTATAATGTTATATATTATGAAAGCTAGAATATAATAACTATAGATTTAAATGTTTATCTAAAAGATGAGATAGAATTTGTTGTTTTGTAAATTGTATTAAAAAATTAAATAAAAAAAGTATAAAAATTATATTTAATTATTAGCAAGATCTATATTATATAAAAAAAAAAAAAGCTATTTCGGTAAAAACCAATAATGTATTATGTATGACAGTTACGTATTATTTTTAATAACAGTTTTTAATTTTTTTACTGTTCCTATTTAAGAGATTTTCGGTGCCCAAAAATTCCAAAGCAAAATTGAATAAGATTTAACGGTTCAAGGGAGGCTTTTTTTTACATTAACTTTAGTTCTTCCTGAAATTATTTTTCACTTTAACCACTACTTAATTATCATTCATATTTAATTACTGATACTACAGCTTAAGTTATTTTTAAAAACACATAAATGTATGACCAAATAATTTATAAATCTAAACCTTACATTACTCGGATATTAATAAATTATTCATTTTATATGATTTTATTAAATAGCTTGTTATAAATTGTCTCCATGTCAAAATTTAATACGAAATAATAATTATCAGAACTCTTCACGACCTCACGATAAAAAAGAATATATTTTTATATAATTTATAAAGGTTACCTATGACTTGTGACTTATGACCTTATTTGTATTGGAAAGATACATAGGTACTCCATAATTTCATTGAATATTACCACAAATAATTAATTTTAATATTCTTTTTTTTTAATAACGAATGTTATCATTAGTAAAAGTTAATTATTTTAAACATATTACATACCTATATATTATGATTATAAAATAATAATCCGGTTTCATCCAATAATAAGCAGTTACGAAGATAAATTAAAATATCTAGAATCTCAATAATTTAAAAAAAATATATTAACTAGATACTCATTTATTACACTTCCAGCTATTATAAAAAAAGAAAGTATTAAAAATCACCCCCTTTGTAATGTAAACTATGTGTTTGTATAAGTTCATATGAAAACTAAAAATCTTAGTAAACCAACTATTATTAATGGAAAGTAAATAAATCAATAATGATTTTTATAAAGACATTTTTCTAAACTGTATTAGTTTTTTAGAAATTAACTTTATGGAATCTGTTCTTATTTTAGATTTCTAAACATAAGTTTAATACATTTTTTAGATTTTTTGTAAAGTGTAAGATCAACTATATTATAAGACATTATAAGATCCATTTTCTCTGTTATTGAATTATGTTCGGTAATATTATACCTTACTACTTAATGCACAGATATATCTTCTTCTTCTTCTTCGGCTTCTCTCTCAAACTATTTTGGGTCGGCCACCTCGACTTAACTTACTTCCACTTAACTCTATCTCCCGCATCTTCTTCATTTACTCTCGCTTTCCTCGTATCACTCGCCATCACATCTCCCAACCTCTTTTTCGGGCTTCCTCTCTCTCTCCCTCTTTCCATTAACAATGCACATATATATATATAATAAGCTAAATTGCTATTTGCTATAAGCTTCCCGTGTAAATTATTGAAGTTACTATTTTCTATCTTCTTAGAGGGAATTTGAATATTATCACATTTAAATATACATAATATATCCTATGCTATCAGTTATCACCAATTATAATAAATATGTATCTACAATAACATACATGCATCCCACAAAATTTACATCTGTGGCGACTTCAGTTTTAGTCGTAAGTTGGCGATTAAGTTTATTTTATATATATATATATATATATCTTTGTTTTAATGTAGTTAATATCGTAAGAAATGTCAACCGTGGTCAGATTAAGTGATATCGTAATATTTTTATAATTAACTATATTTAAATTAATTTAAATTTAATTGTAAATGTATCAAAGTTTAAAGGAATGTTAATATTTAACTAAGTATTTTCACAGATTTGGTTAACAGGATTCGTATTGGTATAAATAACATAATATATTATAATATTTAAATAATCATGAATCAGAGTGTTTAAATAAAAAGTTTAATAAATAAAATTAATAAATTTAAATTGTTTTATCAAACAAAAAACCCAAAACAATCCTATTGCTAAATATCGATACTCATTTCTTTCGTTTTAGGTTCTTTTCTTGACAAAACTTTAGTAAATTTCGAAGACAGATGGTGGATTTTAAATTTAACGGTTTGGATTCTAATACCGATATTTTTATTGTTTTGACTCAAAACTCTTGTTCAGAGTGTTCTACTATGATACTAATTATGCGTCCAAAATATTCCAATCGAATATTTTGTATGAAATTATATCTAAAATAGAGATCTCATACATCAAGTTGTATACAGAATTGTCCCATTTATTCAAGAATCCTTTTCGTATGTCTCTTATAAATTTATAAATTTGAAAATGTATCATTATCTTTATTTAATTTGTGTACCTAATCAATATTCAAACATGAATATGAGAATATCTTTAATTATTAATAAAAATATTTTAAATATTGCCTATACTTTCATAATTTCATAAAGAAAGTCATCCTAAAATAACTGTAGTTTCTGAACGAAGTGATTAACATATATTTTGGTTTTACATAATATAGGTAATTTTGGTTAAAACTAATTTTTTTGATAGAAAATGTCTACTAGTTAGTACTTTAAAGAAGTAATTTTTTCATTTCTTATATAGTAAAAAAAAAAGTTGGGGGTGTAAAAAAATTGCAAAAAAAAACGAAAACAAAAATAGATTTTGATCAACAAATTACTAATTTCCGCATATTATGTACAAGACAAACATTTTATTTTTATAATCCTATAACAAAAGTTACTCGAAAATAATTTTGAGTTATACTGTTAAAATTGTATGTGCTTATTGGTTTATTAAAACCAACAAGTGTAGTAGAAATGTCCCGTATTTTTTAAAATGAAGTCTGGGATCCCTAATCTAAGATTTTATAATATATAGTATAAAATTAACATAACTAGGTAAATAATATTTTATTACTACAATTGGAATTCGAAAGCAATTTGTACTATAATATATCTTTTTATTCGAAGTTATGTACCCCCAAAATGGAAAGATCAAAAAATACAAGAAACATAAAAAAAAAAGTATATTTTTGGAGATTTTTCTAAGACTATTGGCATCTGTGTTCAATTTCCATTCAAACGAACACCTAAGTCAAACAATATAATTATGTCATAATGTAGTCAGAATCCGAAGTATACGTAATTATGTATTTAATACGTGTTATATTTTTAAACTAGCTAATGTAATTACTATTGTACTAGTTCAACTACGAATATATTTTTAGTTTTAATTATATTTTAAATGTATAATTACATACAAAGAAGACAGTTAAGAATACATTATAATATGAAATACAGAAACAGAATTTATTATATACAGTGAAACACGTGTTAAATATGAAATCTTATCTCAAAAGAAAAAATTAGATCCCAATTAAATACTATGTAATTTTTAATAAAATCTTAAATTTCTTATCTCATTAAGTCTCCTTAATAAAATGACAGATTCTGTAAAGTCACATTTTAAGAAATTACAGTTTAACGATATATTAGTTTTCAATATATTGAAAATGTAATTTAACTATATTAAAAGTTGATATTTTCTTAAAAGAAAAATGTAATTAATATGTTTGGACAAATAGGTATATTTTCAAATTAATATTTCGATGTTATATTAATATGTAGGTATTTTTCAAATGATTATAAAACTGTATAGTAGGTATATCTTATTATAAAATTACAAAACTTTCATTTTTGGTAGGGAGATCATGTAAATTTTACTTTATTCACACATTATTATTATTATATATAAGTAAAATTATCTCTAAGACAACTAGTCGGTCACATAACAAAAGTAATTTATTATTTTAGAGATTAATGCTAACTTAAATTAAATTATCTCATTTATTTACTTTATATTTAACTTAATAAACATTTTAATTTGAAATTTTCGATATTATATGTTTATATTTCCTAAATGAGTAAAAACTATATAATATAGGTATATAATATATTATATATAAATAAATTATATCTATCTACAACGTTATGATCGATCATTATATATATTTTTTTTTTAGGTCAAATGCAATTTATACATTATATTGTATAAAATTAACAAGTTAACTGGTTAGTTACGTAATAGATAATTAACTTATTAAACCAGAAGTAAATAATGTACAAGAAAAAAGTAACTCGTTACTTGGATGGACTTTTAACTTAAGAAGACACCACACACCCGATTTTTAAGGGGTTTTATATATGCAATTTTTATAAAATTAAAAAAAAATTAAAAATCAAACAAATGAAAAATGTATAAATATATTTTGAATGTAATTTAAAAATAGATTTGTGTCAGTATCATTTTTAATTTTCCGTGTAATTAAGATATTTGTTTAAAAAAAAAACATGTTTACCCATTTTTCATTTTTATTAACTTAAGAATGGGTACTGTAGAAAGATGAAGAAAATAAATAAATCGTAAAGAACAAAAATATCTAGCGACTAATAAAGCCGGTTTTCCATATGATATACATAAATATGCATTTTTACACGTTTTAGAAATTGTTAAAAAAAAATATATATATATATATATTTTAACCATTCATAAAACATGTAAAAATGTATATCTCAAAAATTGGTTCCATAGGTCACTAGATAATACTGTTAGCTATAATTTGATTTTTGTTTTGTATTTCAAACATATTTGCAAGTTGATATAAACTTGTTTTTAAAAAGATTTTATATAAGTAATTTTTTTAAATTTTAAGAAAAACGAAAATCCAACAATTTAAAAATATTTTAATATATTTCCTCGTTAGTTCCACCTTTTATTGTTGTGTAATCGTGATATTAGTTTTAAAAAACCACCTTCGTACTTCAAGTTTTATGGCTTTCAGAATGATCATAAATCGTTAATATTGGCCACTAACAAAAGAAGAGAAATTTTTCTAACTTTTGACAGGTAGGGAGGGTTTGTAAGTATTTTAAATCTGTAATGGTTGATCCTTGAAAATGTCAAAATTTTACAATTTCAAATTTTTTACGAAAAATACAATATTGATATTAAACAAAAACGGCTCCGTCAAAATGTAGTAAATATTGTCAGCCAATATTTATCTGCGATTATTCTAGCCGATGTAATATTTGAAGTAGGTACGAAACTACCTATGTTTTTACGGACTATTTTTTCTGGTGTGGCGTCCTCTCAATAATTGACATTTATAACACGCACACATTTTCAGCATTTTTAATACAATTGGGTCACGATGGGTATTACGTTGTTGTTGGCCAAAAGTCGTATTTCCACCAATATTTTTTTGGCTTGCCCCCCTTCCATTTATTATCTAACAATTTCGTTAACGAATAAAAAAATTTCCTATATACATATACATAGGTATAATATATCCCTACCTGTAATACATTCAAGTATACGTTACCCGGAGGCAATCGCTGTTATAATATTATACGCGATTTCGAGAAACTATTATGGTATACCTAATGTTATCATCATATACGTGAGCTCTCGCGTAATTTATGCCGCCAAAACGAAAACGCGACACGTACCTATTTCTTTCGTAATTTCTCCTTTCCCTGCCGTCCACCGGGCCGGACTCTCGCGATGCTCTTCGACCGTGAATTAATGTATTGTTTTGTTGCGTTTTGTTTCGCCGAGCGCATAACGGCCGTAATCATTACTATAACAGTTATTGTTATAATATTTGTATTTACATACGACAATTAGTGATGTTACGAACCCAGATTTTTGAGGTCGAACCGAACTATTAAAATATATAATATAATAAAATATTAAAAACAATTTAGCACTTAATTGATTTGAAAGTTGGCAACTCAAAAGCTTCTTTTTTTTCCCTGGAAAAATGATCGTCAAAATACTGAATACTGATATATAAATTTATCTAGTAACAGTGTGTTATCAATAAGCAGACAAAACAATCTATTTTTGTACCTTATCACGAATATTGGTATACGAATTACGATTACCTAATGTATATTTTCTGCGTGTCTCCCGCGCTTCCAACGCCGAAAACTCGTCAGAATAATCAGTGATCGACCCTAATTTAAAATATTTATAAGCATCACTCTATATTTATAGCATACTATGAATATGAATCATAAATAATTTTTAATAAGTACATCATATCATATTATATTGATATACGATAACGAAAATTCGTCGATAATAAGTACCTACCTATATATATATATATACCTACTCATATATATATTACGGAAAAAATTATTATCTATCTTAAAAGTAGAAAAAAAAAAAACTACTTACTTACAATACATTTTTTTATTTTTCTAGCGATTTTCGACAAATTAGGTTCAAATTTCGTTTTCCTATGTTCGATATTCGAACAGCACTCTTTTGTGATCAGTTCGGTTCGAATATTTTCAATTTTGAGTTCGATTTGGGAACCGATCAGTATACGTAACGTCACTAACGACAATGATATATATTTTTAATTTTTTCTCGCATTATTAAATACGCGTACACGCAATATGTTATATTATAGGAACGGTATAGGCACGTGGAAATCCGTTTCGACAAGGTCCGCCGCCGACCGGCTTATGCGCTCGGGCGAATCGTTTTCGAAAATGGTCGGGCGCCGAGCAAAATACACCCGCCGACGTTGCGGTGCCGAGCAAGGAGGATTAAAACGGATTCGGAAATGGTCTCGAACCATGTCCCGGTTCTAGGTTTTCGGTATGTATATGTCGACGGCATGCTGTTAAGAGGACACGATACCCGTAATTTTGTCGTCTCCGACCGACCGCAACTGTACGAAACTTACGTTCAGCATTTGTAAGGAATTCTAACGAAACTTTTTCATTTTTAATATTAGAGTAAACCGATCAATTAACAAATTTACAGGCGAGATTATAATCCTTAGCGTCGTTTTTTTTTTTTTTTTTTTCAAAAATAATATATATCCAATTTAATTAATGACTTTTTAAAATAGTTATATTTTATTTTCTATTTATGAAAATGCTATTTTTGTGACCTTTCACCTCGAATAACCTTTGAAGCGAACACGAAATCGATAGAGACTTTTTACATGTTATTTATAATGATATAATAAACGTGTATAGAAAAATTCAGCTTGATCCGAATATTACCGAAGTATAGCTAATTTTTCGTCAAATTTGAGTGTGTTATAAACGTGAATAAAAAAAAAAATCAAAATTTGAAAAGTCATTAAAAGCACCAAAATGGCGATAATAAGAAAATTCCTTCCCCGTACGTCAAATGTATGGACATAGAAATGACGTTTTTATCAAAAAAAAACCACAAAAAAGAATATTCGCATTGAATCAAAGGCATATTATATATTATTTATCGTATAATACATTTTCCTTAAAAGGAGGCCATATTAAAAGCCGTGTACCGCGATTACGGCTGGTCGTACGTAAGCAATACATTTTTTTGTAGAAAATTTTCTCCTCTAAAATTTTTATTTGAAATTTTTTAAAGCACGGCCAATAAAAAGCGAGATATCCACTTAAAGGCTCTTTTTTTTTTTGTATAGACACTCATTTTTAGCCATTTACTGTGAAAACAGTTGTTTGTACACAATACAAATGGCATTTGTGTAAAATTTTAATGTACATATCTATAGAGTAAAACATCTCAACTACTCAAAAATACTTAAAAAAGAGTCTATTGACGCATTTCCAATAAGAAAAGAAAGAATATAATAAGAATAGAAAAAAAGCATAATTTGCCCAAAGAAAAGTACCCAAAGAGGGTGTTTTGAAGCTTTTTTTTGGCTTATCCTTTGTATCTAAACAAAAATATATACATAATTACAAAATGTATAGAAATTAAAATGATAAACAATTTTTATTCGAATCTTTTTGTCGTAAGTTTAATATTTATTGAGATTTTTAGGAAAAAAAGATTTGAGGGGATTAATCCCCCCCCCACACCAATTTATAAAAGAATAACGGGGCGGAATTTTTTTTTTTATTAGGGTATATCCCTCGATAATTTTTCCGCTCATTACTTAGCTTTTTTAAAAAAAAATTTTATCCCCCACACACTATACCTGGGATAATAATGCACTCATATTATTGTGTATTTTTTATAGATTAATATATTAAGTTATATAACGGTTTAAATCGGTTGTTTGTACATAAAAATATACTATTTTATAGAAAACTCTTTCCTCCACAATTTTTATTATTATTGTCGTACGACCGATAAAAAACGAGATATTCACTCAAAGACTATTTATTTTATTTTTTTATAAAAAATCGTATTTTTAAAAAAATGTCCATTTGGCAAGTCGTATACTGCGAGAACGGGCAATAGTACATGAAAAATACATTTTACTTTTTTTGTAGATATTTATCTCTTCTACCAATTTTATAAAAAATATTTTATTGTACGACAAATAAGAAGCGAAATATTTACGAAAAGACCATTTTCGTGACTTTGACTATGAATAACCTTTGGCGCCTAAGTGGTTTTGATGTGGACTTTTTATACGTTATTCATAATAATTTTATTTGGGTGTATGCAAAAATTCAGATCGCCCCTAATTTGTCCGTACTAAAAACCTAATTTGACTGAGCTAAACCCTAATTATTTAAATTTAACAACAATTTTTTTTGAACAAGTTCAAGTTCATTGAAAATATGAAACTTAAAAAAATTTGCGTTTTATATTCATATAATATAATCTTTCTCACCAATATATATTTAATTACGATGAGATTGTATTTATCATTGTTGGTTATACTGAATTATATGAAAAATATAAAAAATATTGGTTCTTATCATGTGTTGGAGAACTCCTTAGAACTCCTAGAGTCTCGACAACATTTTTCTTAAAATCGTGATGATAACTGTAATTGATACAACCATTATTGTCCAACGTTCTACGTAGTACGTACCTTATGTTACCATTTTAAATTTTATAACTAATGTTTCCACTTCCGTGTTTTTAAATAACCTTTTTTTAAAAATAAAACTCACTTTATACAAAATCAAGACGTAGCTATGCCTAAAGTTAAAAGACTTAATTTAAAATTTGGGAACACTATATCAATTTAATCATCGTATTTATGTAAGTAATTATCAATATATCCATATAACATCATTCATCGCTCATTAGTAATTAATAATGATGAAATTCCATTATTATTATTATTATTATTATTATTATTATAGTTGTAAAAATTACACACAAATAATACTAAAATTATTTATTTTAGCAAAATTATTACAGGTATACATTTTTTAAATTGATAAAATATATCTAAAATAAATAAAATTACCGAAAATTCTTGAATTTTGAGAATAGTCCACCAAAAGATTATTACCGTAATTTTATCACTACAATATGTCCAATGCCCATGTTTATGTTTTGAGGACGGCATACGAATGCAACTCGATTCTTTCAAATATAACGTGAACGTAATGACGTTTATTTTAACAATTTTCAAGGCATTCAATTTAAACTAATATATTGAATAATATACATTAATATATCGCTATAATTTCAATCAGACTTATGCATTTGTACCTATACGATTATAATTTATTAAAATATAGTAGAAAGTTACGCGGAAGTTCGATATTTATAATGACAGATTTTCTGCGTTGGTAATATAGCGGTAAATATAAGAAAAATCCATTTTAAATTATTTAAATTAAATAAACAGATAAACACGTTAATTTTTTTTAAAAACTTTTTAAATAAACACAAATGTAAATGAGTTTAATTTTTATGCATTAAACATAAACAATAACGAATTCAATTCTCAGGTAAACGTTTCACACACCTAGTTTATTGTGTTTTTGTTTTTATCTTATTTTATGATTTCGTCGATTCTATTTTTACCAAACAAAAATATTAAATAAAATGTATAAATGTGTGAATAATTTATTAGCACAGCACATTTCATTCCTTATTATTTAAGTATAAATATATATTTAAAAAAAATAATATACAAGTATTAGCAATTAACGTTATAATATATATATTTATATTTATTATTGTAAGAGTATTGCATTTATTGAATTATTCAATTTTACAATTTTGATTTTAAATATTGTACTTGTAATTATGTATATATACTGTGCCTTAGAGAATACCTTTAACTAGGTACCTATTTCAAAAGTCAATATTTCTCAACTTTTAAATTGTTTGCCATTAACTATCTAACTTAACTAGTTTAAATTATATATTTTAGTTGTATTAGCTTATTTTTTACAGTTATTTTTCATAAAATCAGCTAGTTAAGACTAATTTTAAGGAGGTGGAAATTATTCCGGTACATTTATTATCCATATTTAAATCGAATTATAAAAAATAATATTCAAAATGTATTTATTTAAATTTCAATACATGTAGTTATATATTCGTTTTTTAATCATATTGATAGACAGTTTTTACTGTCTATAAAATTATATATATAATATTGTTTCTATTTCAACTTAAAAGTTAACGGGTTAAAATTATTGCTCATTAAATAATATATTTTAACTGAAGAATTTTGAGCGAATTTAACTTAATTTATTTGAGCACATTTTTTAAATTAGTTACTATAATTAATTTAATCTTCGGTGTTTTATACGATAGATAGACTTACGTCAAATTCTTCAATGCAATGTTCACATTTATATAATATGAGATAATAAATGTATTATATAAGTCGGAGAAATATAATTAATAATTAAGTTACAGAGTAAAAATAATATCCAACCGTATCTATGTTAATTATAGTATATATAGGTATACACCGTATATGTGTAGCATAAATGGTATTCTTTCACGAAACTGTCATGTGAAAACTTCATAAGCATGATTATATTTGCAAGGGAAAATTAATAACGATGAGAATTGTTATTTGTCATTTATCTATACACATTTCTTATAAACGACATGTGTTGGGAAAAGCCAATAATAATTATTGGGTATTAAGGTTAACCATTTTCCGAATTAATCATTACATGTCATCAATAAACATTTTTATTACCAACCTAACATGTACCGGGCCGTTTCTCGAAATTGTTTAACCTGAAAACGGATAAGAGGTAATTACATGTTATTAACTTAAATGGTTATCAGGTAACAAAAAATCGTGTGTACCTACATTAAAAAGGTATACATAAAAAAAAAAGTCTGGATATAGTAAGTTTTCCAGTAGCGTGATGACGAAACGACTGCCCAACAGTGGATTGATTTATTGTTTTCGATAGGTATATGTATATAAACGGCCCTCGTAAATGCCACAATAGCGTCTATAATAATATATTTACACGTACCTATTATATTATAGTATAGTCGACGATATGATATTGTGTACAAACATTTTGTATTTTCTTTTTTTCGCAAATTACGATTATTATTAATATTGTTTTTTTTTTTTTTTTTTAATAGGCGAAAGCGCATTTTCGGAAGGCCTGTTCACCAATCACTGCACTTGCAAATTCACGAGTTCAGTAGGTTTTCCGCGCCCAGCAGATTGTTCCACGAGAAAAAGTTAGGTTAGGTCAGACGCGTGCCGTTTATACAATAAAGATGATACAATCTACGAGACTGAATACACTATATTATTCAGAAAAAGTGACCCGTCCGTGTGTATGTTTAGGTGATCTTCAATTCAATTAATGCGTATTCCCATATAGCAATTATTACCTATACATCGGATACATTGTAATTACGATATTATATAAAAATAATAAAACAGCCACAATACGTGTGTAATATTTGTTTTCTATGTTGGTAATATTTTCAAAACATTTTGATAATATTATATGCATGGCAGAAAGAAATATAACATTGAGACAATATGGTCGATTTCATATTGTAGCATCATTTCATGGAAACATTGTGAAAATATTTAACCACAACATTGAGTTACAGAAAAAAAAACAAAAGACAGTTGGTACGGCTTGTCCGGCTTCCTCTTAAGTATGGTACGACTCTCGTCACTTGGAATCAAACCAGCTACCTCAAGGAAGTGAGTTTAAATTTTTCGTAGTACGTCTAGTACTACTAGTCGTAGAAATCTGAAATTTTCAGACAATATTCCTTTTATAACATAGAGGCCGGCTTTGAAAGAATTTTTCAGTAAAACTGTCGAAGCCGGGGAATTCGGCTGGTATTATAATTGTATTTTATCACACTTGGTAAATATCTACTCTATTTGTTTAATTAACCTAGTATAACCACTTCTGTCTTCTACCATCCTTTCTTGAATTAAAAATTCCACATTATATTAAAATATAATTTTAAATATTGTTTATAACATAATTAAAACATTTTATTAACACGTTTTTTAATTTTAAATTGATAACTTTTAAATTATGAGTGTTGGAAAACTACTGAAAACCAATTTAAGGTATGATGTAGTTAAAACATGACACATAGGCGGCACTTGGTAAAAACTAATAAGGGTGCAAAAATTCTTATGATTCATAAACCAACTATATACAGCAATATACATTTCAATGAATAATAAATAAAGTATTAACATTATAGAATTCTATGGCATTAAAGTGGTTTATCAATATTAGTATCGATAAAATTTGGTATTTTGCCCAATAATTCTTATATTAAATGTTATTTTTAACAACACACTATGAAAATTCGAAATGCATTTATTATACATTTTGTACAGCATAGTGCGCACACTTAGTGCTCTAAAATACACTATTTAGGTATGAGTTTGTTATATAGCAATATATAATAGATGATATTTTACTTAATTATTTTTGTCTGTTGTCTGTGGGTGCAAAATGATACTTCTGTCCCCACAAAATAATTCTTATGGGTGCAATTGCACCCTCATGCGCCCCCCCCCCCAAATGCCGCCTATGAACGGGATCGAATAAATTCAACAATCAGGCAAATAAATAGCAATATTAAACGTTGACCTATAGAATGGACCTAAAAAACAACAAAATCAACCAAAAATATCCAACACTAGCAAAAACACCAGTCTGGTATATACATAGGACAAAGGCCATCCATACACACAAACGCAAACGCAATGTTTGATACGATTTTTGATCGTAATATAGTATTTCAAGGTGCTTTAATTTAAACATTTTTAACGTCCAAACTAGTAATTTGAACGACTTTTCAAAATATCGATAAAGTTGTCAGATGAAAGGCGTCTCCCTAGTACCGGAAAGCCAAAATTTTGAAATTAAACCAATTTAATTTCTAAATTATTTGTAATGTAACCTTAATTTTCACTTTTGTAATCTTATTTAGGGCTGCTGAAATGACGTCGTTTTGTCACCAAAAAGTTAAATAATGGTACTATCGACTTCGGACCGATTTCATATTTTTGTAATTCATTTATAGTGATTTGTAACCAAATTTTGATATTTGTAACTGAATAACTTGACCAGAAAATTCAGTTTTGTGTAGAAAATATTGGACTCTAGTCATATAATTATTTAGTGTTTGAATTATATAATTATTATTTTTACTATTGTTAAATATTTATATTATTTAAAAAAACATAAAAAAATATTTACACTTAAAAGATAAAATAATATATATATATATATACCTATAATTTAAATCAAAATATTAAGTGTACCGGATACTTATCTTTACCATTTTCCCTAACAATTACGTTTTAGTATTTCATAATTTTATTACTTATAATGCTTGTATCAACTTTTGGTTTTCATTCCATTCTGGTGTCGTTAAATAATAATTTGGTACATATTGAAAATATTAAATTTGAAAAATTAAAAATACAAAATATTTTGAATTTGAAGTTCTACTTAAATGATAACCATGTTTAAAATATATATTGAGTTCAAATATACAATCTGTAACCTGTAATAACTGAAAGGTACTATTTTATGTCACCTAAAAGTTAACAACTGAATATGCCATATATTATTATATACATATTTAAATACTTATACAAAAGTGTATATTTATTATTATATATAAATATATATATATTACTATGTACAATGTATATTATATTATACCTATATAGGTTTATTTAATTTTTATTTAATCATATTGCGTGTATCACACAGCATTCATAGTTGTCATAAATTAAATAACAATATGATAATATTGTTAGAGTCAACACTTGATCAAAGTATTACATTGCAAATCATAACATTTATTTTTTCTTTTAAACTTGAATTTTCTGGCCAAATTATTAAGTTACAAATTTCAATATTGTTATTAATTAATGTATAATATATAATGATAATTATTAACAATTAATTAGAAAAAATGAAATTTGTCCAAAGTCAATAGGATAATTATTAATTAACTTATCAGGTACCAGAATGACATCGATTTAGCATCCTCTGTCTACATTTAGATTTTGCGTAAACATTTTTGATAATTGAAATTTCAAAATTATGGTTATAAATCATTACAAATGAGTACCTAAATATGAAATTGGTCTAATTTCAAAATTTTGACTTACAAGTGCCAAGGAGATTCACGTCCAGAAGTACAATGATTACAACCATTAGTTTTTTTTAAATAACAAATATTTTGAAATATTATAAACTTAAAATTTAAAAATACGATACAATTGAATAATATAGTGAATATATTTTTATTATACAATATGTATGCCTAATTTTTCTTATAATATTTAAGTAAGCAGGTCCGTATGTTACACAAATCGCATAAGACAATATAATTATTATTTGGTCCTCTAATCACGGAAGAATGGTGCACTGATAACATGATTAAAGAAAACAATACGTGACACTTTTTCCAAAATTATGGTGATTTGTTTTTTTTTTTTACCACGAAAGCGCATCATCGTCGTGAAACTCCAATAAAATGCTTATTAATCAACTTTCAAGTTGTACGCTTCCGTCCACCAACCGGCCAGCCTACGTGTTACGAAAACCGGGCAGCAAGGTGGTTTTTAATCATAGTTTAATCATGAAATATTTTTACCAAACAAACCGAGTTGATTTTTTTCTCATGAAGTATATATTATTATGTTTCTCCATCCCCAGCGTTCAAATATATACGAGTAGGTAATAACTTTAAACCCGTCTTTTCGACGTGAAATTTGCACGCCAAAATATATCGAATTTTAATCTGATATACAATACTCTAGATATATAGATATATATATATATATATATACCTATATATATATTGGTGTTGAGTTACTTGTAGAATTATTTATATATATAAAAAAAACCCAATTTCTACAAAATAATTTGTTTTTATTTTAACAAATCATTTTGTAGAAATCGTGTTTTTCTATTTATATATAGGTACCTTCTCGATGATTCAACCGAGTATTAAATTCCAAACGATCTGGTTGGAATGTGAAAAAAAAATACTCACCTCTATTTTTGTAGTGGTAAAGTATGAACTGAATGTTCACTGAAAACTTCATTGAACACTTATGTCCCTGCGCCCACCCTAATTCCGTAGAGAGTGTTGGAGTATGGGTTGGACGTCAGGGTGATGGTGAGCTCTGCTGAATGACTGGGCCGTAAGTGGTCGTTAGCTGGTCCTCGTTCTCCTTGGAGGAATGTGTCGCGAAAGTCGTCCTGGGTCATTTTTTCCTCGAGGTTGTGTCTTGAAGGAACGCCTTAGTCTTCTTTGGGAGAAAGTGTCGCAAAAGTCACCCTGGTCGATCCTTCCCTCGAGGTTGAGTCTTGATGATGGAAATCGCCTTCGGTGTTGTTTTCTTCCAAAATCGTCCCGTGTTGTATGTATGACGATGGAAGAATACTGAGTGGCGAATCTTTTGCTTTGCTTTGCTAGAGGGACAGCCTATCAAGGCTTTTAAACTATTCCAGACCTATGTCTATGCTAGTGCAGGATTTTTTATTTATTATTTATTTTGTTTTAATTATGTTTGTTTTGTTTTGTTATTAGGTTTTTATTGGTTGTGGGTAGGTATTAAATGTTTGATAAGCACCATTCGCGTGGTCTGGGTTTAGATTTTACTATTGAGGGATTTATATTTTTTCCTAGTTCACGAATGTGATCGTGTTTAGAGAATGAGTTACGAGGGAACATCGCGCGGGATTAGTCTCTAATATTTAGTTGTATCTTTTTAAATTTAAATTGACTGCAGAGTACATTGTTACGGAGATAGGTGGGCATGCCGGAAAAGGTTCTGAGACCTATAGTTTGGACGGCCTCGAGGCGTTGCCAGTGTGAAGATTTTACGTACGGGGCCCAGGCAGCACCGGCGTATGTTAGGACGGGCGTTACGTACATCGCGAGGAGTCTCAGCCGG
>JAIPRL010002820.1:35933-54071 GCA_025469235.1 Pemphigus obesinymphae | reverse complement strand
GGTTAACCTAATGAAACTTGGTTACTGAATTTAACAAACACAAGTTTTGGTTATTGATAAGATAATAAAAAACATAATTAGGTTTATCGTGAAAACATGCGTTAAGTACGTTAATAATAAATAAGCCATATAGACCTTATACTATAATTATAAAGCTACTATTGTTAAAATTAAATCATATAAAATTGTTTATATTTTGAGTACTTGTGGTATTTTTCTAATAATAATTGAAGACTCAATTCCACAAAAATATTTACCAAAATAAAGTAAATATTTTTGTGGAATTGGGTCTTCAATTATTATTATATAAAATTGCTATAAAAAAAAGGCCCCCCCCTGGCTACGCCACTGAGTTCATTTAAACTCCGTAATTTATACAAAAAAAACAATTCATATTATTACGGTTAATGAGCGTAGACTTTAAAAAAATTTATAATTTATATAATAGAATGATACAGTCACAATAAATGGGATATTATATATGAAATGAATATCAAGAGGAGAGCGCAACAAGGTTCTACGATATCGCCTGTATTATTTAATATTAAATTAAACGATATTAAATCCTCACAACATAAAAGCCATATAGTTTGCTATTATAATGGTCATGTTCTTAATTATACCGAATAATAGACTTGTAAAGTATTTACGAATAAAAGTATTTAAATAATTTTAAGGAACTAAAACTAAGGAACCTTGCAAATGTATAGAAAACGTCATTCTTAATGCTATTACGTTGAAAGTAGTATCATCGAAAAACTCGCACCTAGTTGCGATGCAACGTAAGCTTTTCGAATATAAATGTATATTTTTAGGGGGTATTTAAGAGCTTCAAAGTTTTGTGTGTATAAATATAGGTTTTCGCTCGAAAATATTTTTTCAAAATATATAGTTTTAATATAAGATATAATAAAATTATATTATATAATATAATATATAATTATAATAAGTTGCAAGTACTTACTATACCAATTAATAAATAAATATTATTTTATATTTATCTCGCCAACGTCAAGCTTTCCGTGGTCATGACGGAAAAGAATTGTCTAATAATCATACTAATATTTACTTAGTTTTGATAAATTTGAGTTAGATATCTCGAAGGGATTTTTATTGCTCATATTATTGACAAATGTAGGTATAAAAAAGATATGCCTATTATTAAAAAAGTTAAAACCTTTATCTTGAATAAATAAAAAATAGGTAGGTAGTTAAAAATTAATTTTTTTTAATTTTGTAAAAATATACATTGTATAATCTATACTTAATAAAGTTATAATTAAATTTAAAATAATATAAACAAAAATTGCTATGAGAATATAAAATATATCTCATATGGCTGATAAATCATATATGTATACTAGAACTTAGAAGTACCTATGTATATTACTAGGTAATTCAATTAATTATAATACATTGTCAGGAAATACAAATTAACATACTTATGAAATAAAAAATATGTTTGTAAATTGAAGGTTACGTTACGGTATATATTGCTATTGCCATATTATAATAGATTACTGCATTATAAAGGTTTACGGCCTCTATTAATTGTTAATAGGTATACGGTACAGCTACACCTTATTAGTACCTACCTAATACCTGATACCTATTTACCAAAATCTGTTGCATAATAATAACTTAATATTCTTATCTGCTAATATAACAAACTAATTTTAACGTACAGTATACCTATATAAGTAACTTGAGACTAGTCTATATATCTATAAATTATGTCAAAGTCGGTCTGACTATATAAGTATACTTATACCCAAAGGCGTAGTCAGCGGCATGCGGCTAAGGGAGCTATAGCCCCCCCTCCCCCATTGGCTGTCTGTTTTTTTTTTAGCTATTTATGCTATGGCCTACGATTGCAGTTATTCAGGGATAATCGTCGTTTTTTGTTATATTCCGCGGTTGTAATTTTGTTAATAACAATTATTATAAAATGGATGGTAAAAGAAAAAATTTATGAGTACGATCGTTGTAATGTAATAAGACAGAAGAGTTCAAAGAAGACCACATTGTTCAAATGTTTGTTCAAAATACTCCTAGAAGACTGCAGTTAGCAGTTTGGGGATCCTAATTTGTTAAGATAAAATATATACTATAAAACTAACAATATTTTATATGTATAATACAAAATTAATACCTATATATTATAAAAAATGTATAAAAATAAAATATCCTAGAATATTCACAAAAATATGTTTATAAAGGTAAAAATAATAATTTGTCTATAAGTCATCATCAGGTTCAGTGGCGCACAGAGGTTTTTCAAGAGCACACGTAACTAACTAATTATATTTATACCAACCCACCTACTTTGACTGACTTAAGCAATGCATATTTTGTTTAAAAAAATCATTCTGCTTTGTGCTTAGTACTGCAGGTAGTTTTATATGGGAGATGGTTCATGAGATCAAAAGTTTATGTGTGTAAAATTAGTTTTTCTTACAAATAAACGGGTTTCCCCTTATTTAACATTAGAATAACAGTACAATACAATGTAATTATAATAGTAAAACATTCTAAATTAAATTAAACAAAAATAAGGACAAATACAAAAATTAAATTAAATATTAAAACAAACCATCATCAAATGAGGGGTCTTCATTGGAAAGTGACATAATACATCTTATGAGGCTCATTTTGTAAACAGTTTGTGTTGGATCTAGAAATATGAAAGATATTTTGAAAACGAAATGTATACGAAAATACCTTAAAATTGATTTGGGATATCAAAGATGGAGAACCAATTTGGTTCGTTATTAGACCACGAATACATTTTTAATTTAATATTCGTCTGTGTTCAGTAAGAGTAAGCAGGTAAAGTACATTTGAGATATTGTTATAATTGTGAACTAAATGAGGAAAACCTAACACAAACAAGCGAATCTCAAAAATCTGCGTTGGACACGTTCAAGTTTATCGGAGTCAGAAACAGTATGAGGATACCAGAGTATAGATCCGTATTCTAAAATAAGACGAACTTAAGCACAATATAAAGATTTTAGTGATTTCACTAGTTTGAAGTCTTAGATAGACGCATCATGAACCCTAAAATTTTAAACGTTCTACTAGAAATCATTGCGATGTGTGGACTTAAACTAAGGTTACTAGTTAATTTAAAACCGAGATCAACTACATCATCAATAACGCATAAAATATTTATACCTGAGATATGATAGTCACAAAATAGGAGTACAAGATCTAGTGAACGTTATGACTTAGCATTTAGAAGCATTGCTTTTAAGACATATCGAATAACATCAGTCAAAAAAACAATCAAGGCTATTTTGAAGACTCACACAATCATCAGTTGAATTTACTTCCATATAGAGCTTCACATCGTCTGCGAAAAAATAAAAATTTACAAAAAGGTGAAACAATACGTATAATACTATTGACAAATAATGAAAACAAAATTGGTGATAAATGCACATCTTAGGGAACACCAGACGTTTCCGAAAAATTTTTTTATAATTTAATTTAACCCCAAAAATGTTTACCCATTATTTCATATTGATTGAATAAGAACTAAACCACGAGAGGAGAAGTTTACCAAAACCGGACGCTTCTGAGTTTTTCAGTAAGACTTTATAGTTAACAGAGTCAAATGCTTTAGCTAAATCGGTTTAAACAATATTAACTTGTGAATAATAATAAATATAATATTAGTAATAACCAAAAAGTATCATCTCAAAATAATTTTATAAATCGTACAATCTTATAGGGTAATAAAATAATAATAAATATTATATAATAGGATAAAAAAATTACGGTGCATTTTATCAACATCTAAAAATAAATATAGGTACCTACACGAGTTTTTAATTACCACATCTGAGTGAGTCGTGGACTTTGTTTACTTCCATCAAAAATATGAAAAAGTACATTATTTTTATTTTTATTCTGTTTTTTTAAAAAAAAAAATATTGATAAATATGAAAAATATTTATTCCATTAAAGTATTAAATAAATTTATATTTTATTAATGATTATATTATGTTGTTCCAAAGATGAAGTATCATCAATATTATTTATTAATTGTACATGTCAGTCATTATGAGTATAGGTACCTACATAGATTTTTGTTTGTAGTTATTTTTTCATAAATATTATTAACTTTGTAGATGTTGTAGATGTTATCACAACATAATATACATATATATATAAATACACACACATTTTAAGTAAATTATATACATAGGTAATGAAATTGTTCTGTTATTATTTATTCATTTATTTATTGTTATAAAAACTGTGGGATATCAAAAGGAAAAGAATTAAAATACACATTTAGCCAATTTTTATCTATTTTCTATAACTAATGTTGAACAAAAAATTATTTCAAAAACTAATGAAGAATATTTCAACTTGATACTAATAGTTTAATTAAAGGCTTTAATGTTCGTTACAAAACATTTATTTAAAATAAAGTATCTTGATCACATGTTGGGTTATCCAAAGCAAATGTTTAGTGTTATAAGCCAATATAGGTACTTTTCTTTTATTTTATAGACTTATTGTTATTGCATTAGCATTACGAATAAGCATTCCAACCTATAAAAGATATTTTTCTCTAATGAGGTGTATATAAAAACATGGCTGTGTCTAACTATGCTATAAGAAATATATACAAATTTGGCTAATATTCACATTGAATGAGACTTATTAAATCATATAAGTAGTGAAGATGTTTTGAATACAATTGCAAAAACATGCCAAAAAAATACCAATATTGTATTAAAAAGTATTATGTTTAATTTAAAATAATACATGTTTATTATTATTAATAAGTAATAATTATACTACAATTTATAAAATATATTTTTTTTGATTCTGTAATTATATTATAAATAATTAACATTTTAGGTGTTACTGTCAAGTATTTAATACCAGATGAACTTAATTTGTAAAAAAATAATAATCATTCCAAATTAAGTCAAACATTCAGATTTAGTATATTTTGAAAACAACACATATGCGCACACACGATATGTTTGTTGGATTTTCGTAAGAATATTTTCAAAAACTATATGCATACTGCAAGATTTTTAAATAAAGGTAACTTATCTTTAATCTGTAAGTTGTAAATTTCTTGTATCATAAAAATGTTTTTATTTTGATTTGCAGGTTAGGTATATATTAAAACGTGCAATCAATTTATATGTTACAAGTTCCACAGACTGCTGAATATATATATATATATACGAGTATATGTTATTAATTTATATAATTTTATGTTTTATTTTATATTTTAAACTACCGATCTATGAATTGTATGAAAAATCCCATTAAATGGAAGTTATACTTTATATTAATAAACATTTATTACTAAATAAGAAGATTGAAATATTTTTAAGGGTATCCCATTATTTTTTTTAAAATCATATAACAAAGTATAATGGTAATAAGTGTTCAAGATTTACATACCTACTCTTATTTAACTCAAGTGTTAAAAAAACTTAACAATTCTGTATAAGTGAGTAACATTGTAAGATATAGATACACACATTTGTAATTTTTGTATATATCTGTAATGGGTATATTGACCATAGTTGAATTTACTTTTTGTAAATAAAATAATTAGTTTTAAAATCTTTTTGTATTCTACAATGCATTCTACAACATAAAGTACACACTTTACAACGTAAATTCTACATTAATAGACGATTAGTATTTAGTGTTGTATATTTGTGTAGATTATGTAGGATGTAAAATTAATTTTATCTATTTACCTATAATAAGTAGGTAGGTAGATACCGATATAATATGTTATATCGTATCAATTTAAGTTAACAACCAACAAGAACGTAATAGTGCACTTGCATAAATACAATTAAATATAATGAATTAATATAATTTTATGAGTAATTAATTCAAAATTACAACATACGAATAAATTCGCATTATAGTATATTCAAATAAATTAACTTGGCGGCATTTTTGATTTTGATAATAACTCTATATAATTAAATAATACTTTTTGATAATAACACGTTTAATGATTAGTGTTATCAACTATATAACGGAATCAACATTTCTTTATAGGTATTTCGAATTTTACAGTCAAAATTCGGAATTAATATTTTTGTTGTACTGTTTTAAATGTTTACTAGATTTTGAGTTTTAATCTTTGTTTTTATAGATAAATTTTTATTGATTTATGTTTAAATAATTTCATACCCTCGACAAATATGCCAGCATCCGAATATTCTAAGGACATTGATCGAACTACGGATGTACAGACACACGATCAAACGCCATTTAGTACAATCGTTAGCAGTCATCCAGAAATATTGAACGGTCTGACTGATAGTGCGTTCATAAATGCTTCTCCAATACAAGTGGCCGCATTACCTACGATTATTGCTGGAAATGGTAAGATTGTATCCATTACTCCAAAATATATGCTCTTATGTACCTATGTTATTGTAATATTTATAGACACAATAGTCGAGGCAAAAAATGGAACAGGAAAGACTTTAACATTTGTTATACCTACTTTAATGAGACTGAAAATAGAACAGAGTAATTTACAAACCATTATTTTAGCACCAACACGAGAAATTGCTGTTCAAATACAACAGTGTATTAAAAAAGTTGGACAACATTTATCAGGTGAAAATATCTTATTTTTCCAACCAGTCATTAAAATAATAAAGTGGGATTTATATTAGAGTTTTTAACATATAGCGTAATAGCATCAATCAATCAGATACACAACAAAGAAAATATTAATAATAAAAAATAATATTTTTGGTGGATTGAGTAACTTGTACATTTATTTAAATGAAATTTAAAACTCAAAATCTACTAAATGAAAATTTCCTTCTATTCTATCAAATTTTACACAATAATTTATTTTATTTCAATAAATATGTATTTCATATTTCATATGTGTTTCCATCTTCATTGTTTAAAAACGACTGGAGGTAACTAGTTGATATGGCCTTTGTTATTTTCGATAAAACAGTAATAAGTTTAAATAATTCAACTTTTAAAGCTACATGCTAAAAATTAAACTAAAAGTTCTAGTTTATCCTCCTTCGGGAACTTCAGAATACACTACTCTCATATTTGTTGTCTTTATCTTTCTATTGGATAATACAGTGAAATTACATAATGTGGATTTTCAATTGTAAATTGAATAAATTTAGAGTTTAAAACGCTTATTACAAAATATGCACTTTTCGATTTCATTGACTACCGAAGTCACACTTCTGTTTTGTGAACTACTTTGTGATAACCTGTTGTATCACAACTACATATAATATTACCTAGTGGTGCCAAAATCTAAAAAGATTTATTTTTAATATAATTTTTAATTTTGAATGTTTTGTGATATCAAATCTAGGGCTGAAATGTGAATATTTCATTGGCGGAACTTCAGTATTGGCAGACAAAGAGAAAGCAAAGGGCTGTCAAATAGCTGTTGGTTCCCCAGGACGTATTAAACACTTACTCAATGAACATGTATTGAAAGGCTCAGAAATAAAGAGCTTTATACTTGATGAAGTTGATAGATTATTTACTGACAAAAATTTTACAAAAGATATTCGGTAATATCAATTATATTGAATTTAATACAAAGTATAAATTGTAATCAAAATCATAATTATTATCTCTATTCCAAACATTTTTGCTTAAAATATTTAATATTTTTGATAACTTAATATTGGAAATTGGTACATCATCCTTTCGGAACTTAGACAGGATAGTGTATTATTATTTTTAATTTGAAAGCAAAGATAAATAATTCTTTTTTTCAAATTGCATTTGAAAAACCATTCTGAACCTAATAATAAAATAATAAGTTCTACACAATATTATTAAAAAAAAATTCTATTTATAAAAAATTTCGTTATAAATCAGTTTTATTTTTAGCTGAACAAAAATCCTAGTAATATCAACTGATTTTAGAATTAAAAAAACATTTTTACTCCAAAACTCCTATCCCAAAAAGTGAAAAATAAAAACGTCATTATAATACCAAAAAATTTCTTGCTTCACTTAGAATCTAAAAGTAAATTTAAAATTATTAAGAGAACACTATACACCCAATTTTTAAAGGGTTCTGTGTTGAACATTTTTATAAGATTTCAAGAAAAATGAAAATCTGGTTATTTATAAATATTTTAATATATTTTAAAAGTTATTTAAAAATAGTTGTGTGCCAATACCATTTTTATTGTGGTGTAAACACAATATTTGTTAAAAAAAATATGTCTACTTAGATTGCCAATAAATAATTCTAGATTGGTTTTAGAGCCATAACACCTATTATTAAAATCAAAGAAAACAATATTTCCAATTGCACCTCGGAGCTTTTTTTATTGCTCCAAATATGACATGCAATATTATATTGTTTACAAGTGAATGATCTTTTTTAGTATATTTAAACAATTGTAACTCTTTTGGAAATTCATTTTTCAAAAAAAAAGTTTGAAGTGCACTCAAAAACCTTATTCTCTTTAGTTTTGATAATAGGTGATTTAACTCTACATTTTTTAATTATTTGTAATCTTAGTGAGTGTATTTTGTGGTACCAAAAATCACCTATGTAGCGTCCTTTTAAGTAACATATATCCAATATTTGTGTATCTACTATTATTATTTCTGAATACTTCCAACACTTCATAGTTATTTAAATAGGTCATTTTTGCATTTACATGTTCAATATTAAACACTTCAATAAGCTATTATTTGATTATATCTTAATTAAAAAACTAAATCTTTAAAATTCTATTGAAGATAAACTCTTAAAATATAAATTGAATTGTTAAAAATTTTCAAGAGAGGGGGATGAGATAGTTTTTCACCCTTACATTTTTATATACCTATCGGCAGAGCTGTAAAGAATATTTTTAAAAAGTATTTGAATACGTAAAAAAATATTGTTGAAAAAAATGCGTAGAGTAATACTTAAATACTTATATATATTTTAATAATATAGGTTTTCTTCTTCTCTTTTTGCCTTCTCTCCCAACTATTTAGGGTTGGTCACCCTAGTCATACACTTCCACTTAACTATTTCCTGCATCTTCTTAATTTATCCACACCTTCCTTATATCACTTGCTATCACATCCCCCCCCCACCTCTTTTTGGTCGACTTCTCCCCTTCTTTCCTTAACATACAATTCCTTTTTACTAATCTTACTCTCTCAGTTCTGTTCTTCTTGATCATGCCTGAGCCATCTTAATCTATTCTCCTTCATTTTGTCAACTACTTAAACTACTCCTGTACTACCTTTTATATACTCATTCCTTCTTTTATCTTCTCTAGTTACTCCACTCGTCCTCCTTAACATTCTCATTTATGCTACACTCATTCTCTGTTCTATCTTCCTATCTACTGCCCAACATACAACATTGCAGATCTCACCACTGCCTTATAAAATTTACCTTTTAACCTAATATGGATTCTTTTGTCACACAAAACATCTAACACTTCTCTCCACTTCATCCATCCACACTTAATCCTGTGTTTCATATCCTTTTCGAAGCCCCCATCTTTCTGTACAACAGACCCTAAATACTTGAACTTCTTAACCTCAATAATTGTATTAATATATGTTTATAATAATTATACATAATATTTACTGACATATTTTAAAGAAATTATGTTTCTGAAATATATTATTAATATAATTATATGGCTATTACATTTCAAAAATATAATTTGTTCAAAATGTTTGTCAGTTATATTGATGTTCATTTTTTTGTTATAGTAGCACCATCTATGCTATATATTCTTTCGACCGAAGCCCTGTTGCTTAATCATGCTTATAATCGCACCATATTGTATAACCACATCATGATTTTAAACTTTAATCCATTAAATAAATCATATAGCTTTACTGACTTTATAATATATATATATATTTTTTTGATTTTGATCTTGATTTTTAATAATATAATATAACATATATATAAAATGTAAAAGTATTTCAAATAAATTAGTATTAATACTATAAAAAAAAATATTTGAATACCAATATTCAAATATTTTACAACTCTGCCTATCAGCTATCTGATAGCTATCTTTTACGTGTTATTTTACCTACAGATTACCAGTTTAAAATGACTTCTTTCAAGTTTGAAGTACCTACTAACTATAACACTTCACCTCAAAACTCTTATTATACCCAAAAATACTATACTCCTATCCCCAAAAAAGGGTGTAAGTAGGTATATACAAAATGAATATAAAATTTGTTTAAATGATTATTTTAAAGTACCTACCTATATACGAGTATACCTACCGGCTACTAGTGGCAGATCTGAAGCTAATTTAAGGAGGGGGTGAATAGAGGTAATTGAGAAATAAAGGGCTACTCCCTATTAAAAATCAATTTTATACTGCTCAAATAATGATAAAAAATACTTCAAGGAGGGATCGTTATTTATTGGTCTTTAGTTAGGTTTATTGATTTTGAATTTTGAATTCAGTGTGATGTAAAATAAGAACTATACCTACCTATTTTTATAAAAGGTATGGTGGTGAAAGGGTATATGGGTAGTAAAAAGGTCCAATAGTGATATGGATGCGTCAAAAATGTTTAGCGGTGTAGTGTCACTAGTACACACGTAGTAGAATAGGTTAGTAGGAACATATAAATTAAATTTTTTTTTTTTGTGTTTTTATTTCATTAATCGCAAAATGTGTTGTTTCTTTTTTTACCCAGTTAACTAATTTATTTATTATTCGAGTAAATGACTCGCTTGTCATTATTTGAGTAATTTACTTATTTGTCATCAGTGGACTAAATTATTTGTCGGTCATAAGTCGACTAATATTTATTTGTTAGTTTTTAATCAACTAATATTCAGTAGTTTTTATAAAACAATGACTAATAGTCGTAGTCTAAAATATTTAATAATGCTCATCACTAATATATACTCTATTCGGATAAAAATCATACCAGATGGCGACAGTACTTTTACCGAGGGCTGTCCAGAGGGGGGGAGGTGTCTCATCCTCCCAACTTTGGAAAGCAGTCGGCAAAAAATAAAAAAGTCTATGGTATTTTTTTCTTTATTTTAAATTTTGAAGAAAAGTATTATATTGGTTTTTCACCCTTCCAAAATCTTTCTTCAGGACGGCCCTATTTTCACTTCTTTAGTTGTGGTGTACGAAACCAGAGTATGTACAAACAAGTGATATACAAGTACATGACCTGTACAGTTCCTATTCCAAATAGAGTGTAAGAAGGTATTGTGTTAATTTTGAGGCTTTCCTATAGCCAAAATTTGCCTTGCATTTTACTGTTATTACATACCTACATTCATGTACAATTATCTTACTACATAGCTCAAAGCTAAGATCCCACTTTCTGGGTTTCTCTCATAACAGTTCAAAATATTCTTTGGCACCGAAAGCCGGATGGTATGACTATATCATCCCTCCCAAAACATACATTAATATAATATAATATATATTTATATCATTCATTTTGAATATATACCTATATTTCATCCAACCATTTAAATCTCAAGATTAGAAATGTTAAAATCCGTTGTTGAGAATTTGTTCATAAGATTGTGGGAATCATTTTCATTTTGTATTTCTTGCATTATCTAGCAAAACATATTGAATTACTATATTATACTGGTTATTAATTGATATATTTTTTTAATCCAACATATAACCTGTAATAGTTCATTTGGTACCTAATTAGAGTTGTTTCTTTTTTAGACAGGTCATTCTTCCCCCACCCAAAATAAAAAACCAACATTATACTGCTAAGAATTTTTTTATTGTGTAACTAATGATTTATCATTGCTTTCAAATTTTAAATAATAATAATACATTATCCTGAAGACTGAAGAGGCGGTCGACATACTTCTTTTCCCTATATCCTACCTGACATGTGAAGTGCTTCTTTGGCTTTTTTGTTTTCTTTTAATTTTAGTTTATAGTTTCAATAAAAAAAAATATATTATTAAATTATAAATCATTTTTTAGATTGATTAATGATAAACTTCCAAAATTAAAGCAAATGATTGTTGTAAGTGCATCAATTGATAAAAACGATATGTCTCTTTTTGATGAGTTCATGAAAGAGTATACAATAGTCAAGGGTGCAGAAGAAGATATGAATGCATCACAAGACCCATCAAAGTTCCTATTAGGTATTAAGCAATATGTAGCATGTGTAAAAGCAGTCAGTACAAATATAATATTATTGCCTGCAAAAAATGTACGACTTCTCAATATCTTACAGAAATTACCATATACCCAATGTATCATATTTACCAATTATATGACAAGGTGCTGTTATTGAAAATATTTTTAGATAAAATATCTATTAGTGTATAGTAATTTTGAATATTGTTGTTTTATAGAGTTGAAGCCGTTTGTAATATGCTACGTGATCATCTCTATAAAGCTGATTACATTAGAGGGGATCAAGATCAAAATATTCGATTAAAATTAGTGGAAAGATTAAAGTCTTTTCAATCCAGGATACTTGTTGCCACCGATTTAATAGCTAGAGGAATAGATTCATCAAATGTGGACCTGGTAATCAATATGGATTGTCCAAATGATTGGGCTACATATCTGCATAGAATTGGCCGAGCTGGGAGATTTGGGAATAAAGGTTAATAATAATTATTAATTATTAGTTTAAATGTATAAAATCTAATAGATTCTATTTAGGTAACGCCATTACTATATTGGACGACGATAAAGAGTTGGAATCTTTCAAATGTATTATTAATAGTATTGAGAATGTTAAGATCAAAATGTTACCAATTGTAATTGAAAAACCCATACTTGAGTATGCAGACAATGAGCTTGAAAATCTTGATTTAACAACTGTGTCTGATATTTTAACAAATAATGTAATGGAAGAAAATGGAGCAAACATAATAGAAGAAAATAGAAAAGAAGATAATCATACAAGTTATTATGCCTATTTTAAAATAACCACTTACAATATTGTATTATCAATTATAGTAGAAAAAGTGCTTCAAACATTTCACGATTACCTATTTATTGGTCTCAAATTTCATTTAGTTGGTACTTTAGAGGTAGTTTTTAATTTTTACTCATAGCTTTTTAATACGTAAGAAAAAAACTTACCAAAAAAATGGTAAAATTACTTTTTCATCAAAATCGATTATAGTTATTTCTTAGTAATTCCCAAAAAAATGAACATAGTCTTTGAAATTTTCTACGAATATATAATTTAATACTATGTTATCTAATAAAAATGCTAATTTTGGGCTATGTATAAAAATTATTATCGATTTTGAAATTTTAAAGTCTTAAAGTTTTTTTTAAGTTTTAAGATTTTAAAATTTAATACAAGGTTAGTAGGAATTACTCTAACAATTTTTTCTATAACTATTTAATTGTATTGCACATTTATTATTTCGGTGTAAAATGACTCAAATAGATTAACAAAATTAATTTTATTCAAGAGATTTTTTTAGACTGAATATGTATTTTAGTACCATATTAATGTGATAATATTTTTAAATGGGTTTTTCCAATTTTGTGCTATTTATAAAAATGATATATTTTATGTCAAAAAGTTAAAATTTAATATAATACATTTTAAGTTTTAAGTCCTGAAAATACAATACAAAGTTATATGTTACTCTAAATATATTCAAAGTTCGTAAAATTATAATTGACAGTTACACTTATGTATAATATTTAATATCCAATGATTTTATCCTGGCCAACTTCTACCCTCTACTGACCATTTTTTTTTTTTTTATTATTTCAGTTAGTACAGAGTTAAATCTCAGCAATCTAATGATTGAATCAAAGAAGAAAAATAAAGTAAAATCTATTTATGGACCTGGCATATCTGAGAAGGAGTCGCTAGAGAAGCTTTGTCAAGTGGTTAAAGAAACAGAAAAGGAACTTATTGATAATAACATGATTAACAAAAAACATTTAACAGCAGATAGATCATTTGTGTTGTTTGATCCAGAACCCTTTCTTGACGATACTGAGCAGTATATGAAATATAATCCCCAAGAGCTTATAGAAATTATTACAAAGTACGATTCAAATTTTGAAGCATATGATGCCGCTAAAAAATCAATATCTGAAAACTGTATAATACAAAATGATAGTGAAAAGGAACTCCTTAATAATAATCATAAAAGTAAAATATCTGTTTTAAATAAACATAAACAATTGTAATTTATTTAATTATGTTTATTATTTCAGATATCGAGTTGGAGCCTGGTGACAGTGACTCTGTCAGCAATCCAACGATTAATTCAAAACAGGATAATGAAATCAAATCTATTTATGGACCTGGCATATCTAAGGAGGAGTCTCTACAAAAGCTTTGCCAAGTGGTTAAAGAAACAGAAAAGAAACTTATTGACAATAACATGATTAACAAGAAACATCTAACAGCAGATCGATCATATGTGTTGTTTGATCCAGAACCATATCTCGATGATACTGAACAGTATAAAAAATATAGTCCTCAAGAGATTATAGAAATTATTACAAAATATGATTCAGATTTTGAGATGTATGAAGCAGCTAAAAATTCAATTTCCGAATACTGTATACTCCAAAAAGATTGTGAAAAAGAAATTCCTAATGATGATTTTTCAAATCAGTCAAATAATACACTTCAAAATGATTGTGAAGAAAAAAATTCTACTAATGAGGTATGTTCCGAAAGCAACTCTTTGATTGATCCAAACGTTACTGATGACATTAAAATTGATAAAAAGACCTGTCAAAAACCACGATTTTCCAATATATATGATTTATTTCAAATACCAGACTTCAGTCTATTAACGCCTATTCATGATAATACAAAGAAGCATTTGGCCGATGGAGAAAACAGTGATGAACAATTAACAGATAAAGAAGAAAGTGATGAGTATTCGACAGATGAAGATAGTGATGCACATACCATATGCGAAGAAGAAGTTGAACTGGAAGAAGATGAATACGTTGAACTGGAAGGTGAAGAAGTTGAAATTGAAGATGAAGAATTTGAACTGGAAGATGAAGAAGTGGAACTGGAAGATGAAGAAATTGAATTGGAAGATGAAGAAATTGATGTAGAAAATGAAGATATTGAACTGGGAGAAGAAGATAAGTATTTTAATGTAGATGTAAATATTGAAGATGAAATTTTCAATAAAGATATTGAAATTAAAAGTTTTAATGAAAATATTGAAGATGGAAGTAATAATTTTGATAAAAATATCAATCATAAAATATATTCTGTGAATTCCAATAACAAACCTGTACACATATCTATTTGTAACAATGATACACAAGAAAATGTCACACCTCATAGAATCATTAATGAAATTGAAAATGGTGAACAGTTGGTGGATTATGATTTACTAAATGATTGGTATCGGCAGTGGAGATGTCAAATGAGTGTCTTACAAACATGTGTCAGGATGAGTAAGTAATTATGGAACAGGGCATAACTTCAAATTAACTGAAATAGTTTTACCTAATAAAAATTGTATTGTAATTTGTACTTAATTGAAATTTTAGTTTTTAAGTACTTACATAATTATAATTATTATTTTTTTTTTTTGTATATATTGTGAGAAGCATATTTATATTTTTACAAACAATAAAACATCATGTAATTTATTTTCATTATTTTTAATTGTTGTGATAAACATTTATCAGTCGTAATAATAATATTAAATACAAATATATTAAAGGTACCTATATATCACAATATATTTTATACATTAAAAAAAGACCCAATTTTCTCGATCGACTTGAGATCACAAATTGCCAGTTTAGTTTATTTATAATAGTAATATGAAAAACTACACACGAATAGTTATGAATAATAATATTATAACCAAATCAATACAATTGATACAACAATATTATGCCCCATTATTGCTGGCGTAATTATTAATTGTTATCGAACGATCGTTCAAAATTGGTATTCATCATCTGATTGGTGGCGATACAGCTTTCATTGACTTGTTTATTTGTTGTCCCGCAAACTTGTACAATCTGTCCCTGTTCTTGTAGATAATGTTGGCGAATTGATCCACATTGCCGTAAGTTTCAAAACGAGTGTTGGCGCACATCCGAGCCTTGGGTTCGAGCAGCTTGGCATCGCATTCTACCGGATGGTAGACATGCACCAAGTCGGGATCAGCGGCTCTGAATATGGCCGTCGGACGGGCTCGGACGAATTTCTCGAACAGATCCACATCCTCGTTGCCCCAACCCTGTATGGTAGTGTTAAGACCACCAGCAGCTATCAGGTCAGACTTGTACATGGCGACGATGCCGAACCCATACTGCCGCCAGTAGCCAGTGTCCTGGTTGACAAGGAAATGGTTGGGCGACACGGTTCGACCATACACGACCACCGGGTCGTATTCGCTGTACACAATCGGGAAGTACACTGACCGGCCACGGACCGTGTTTAGCCGGACGCGATCCAGGAGCGCGGCAGTCCACAGCATGTCCACGTCGACGAAGAACAGCAAATCATCGGGTGGTGGTCCGGCCCGTTCGGCTCCCATGTGCAGCGCCAGCGCTCGGGCAAACGGTTCACCAGGGTCCGGCAACACGGTTATCCGGGCGCCCGGATACTTGGCCACCAATCCGGCCACCGCGTTTACAGCGCGGTCGACTGTGTCCCGGCCGAACGGCACGATGGTCAGCGAGACACGCTGCAGTGGTTCGTCGGCCTGCTGCAAACACACGGTTTCGTAATTATCCATGAACCGGGCGAACGTAGTCAACCGGTTGAACAGCGGTAGAACGAAGTGGATTATTTTGGACCGTACCCGGTCTGGCTGGACGTTTATGCGTTTAACGACGGCTGGTTGACCGTCCACCCGGACCATCCCGTTGTCAGCGATGTCTTTAAACGGCCCCTCGTCGTCATCTTCGGTCTGCACTGGTTCGTACGTTTCATCCGGCTGTTTCCACTTAAGTTCGGTCCCATCCAACACTTCGCGAACTTCAAATCCTGGAAAATAACCAATATAAACATCGTTATATAACTTAGCTAGTGGCTACTAGTATTAGGTAATATAAAATAGGTACCTAATATTATAAAATAGCAATACTTGTGTGCCCACAATAATGTAGGTAAACTTACCGATATTATTATAGGTATATATTATAAATATTCGATATTTCTACTGAAAAAATTAAGGTTATTCAGAATTTTCCAATTTTAAATCTGAAAATATATTAAGATTTTGTAGGTTCTTTACTATAGAATGTTGGTAACGGAATTTTTTATTGCAAAATTTTCATAAAACCAATAGGTACTATTTTTGAATGTACAATATACCTAAATAGGGTATGTTAACCACTCTTCAAATAGGTGGCAGATTTTTATAAATAATATACCTAACTAATATTTACTGAGATCTTATATTCTTCAAACTCGAATGATTTTTTTGTAAAGGACAAAATAATAATATTATATTTTTATGGCTTACCTATAACAGCAAACCAAATGATTTTGCCCCTAGTATGCCTGTTATTTGACAGTAATAATAATTTAATGATGTACCAAATATCCAATACCTACTATAGTTAGGTATAGACCTGTACTCAATACAGAAATTAAATTTAGGACGATTACACTCTAATGTTATAATTGAATATTTCTTCTAATTAAAATTTTTTAGAAACTTAAATAAAAAATTTTATTTGTATGAAATTTTATTTTTAAACTAAAAATGGCCATTTTGTAAATCTAATTTTTAGAAATAATATAATATTGTAGGTAGTAAGTATTTAATTTAGTAATTTAAGTAAAATACATTAATTGTTGTAGGTAGTAGATATGATTACTATAAGGCTCAGTAAGTAATTTTTTACTAAAAATTTTTAAGTTTGTTAATCTATTTAATATTAAAGTGCATTCAAATGTTGTTTAAGTGGTTTCAATAATAAAAAAAGCCGGTCAGTAGGTTGTGGAAGCACTTCGCTCGTCGGGTGTCAGTATTGGTGGATGCACTTCGCTACTGGGTAGGGTACTTTTGGTGGATGTATATCATGTATTGAATTTGAAAGCAATGATAAATCATTGCATTCAATAAAACGATTCTGAGCGTAGCTTCGGTGTAGTATACATAACTCATATCATTTTTTTTTGTAGGGATCGATCGAGGCTGTTATTTTT
>JAIPRL010002820.1:0-35833 GCA_025469235.1 Pemphigus obesinymphae | reverse complement strand
GGAGCACTCCTTCTGGTAGTAAATTTGTTAACAGAGAAAAAAAAAATAAACATCATTGTAAAACCACTAGCTCCATCGCTACGCTCAGAATCTAAAATAGTATTTATTATTTTGTACTATTTATTATCATCACATACCTACCTAATATGCTAATTGATATCGGAGACTTATTTTGATCAACTAACATTGATAAGCTACACAAATACCTATTCACATTTTTTTAAACTTTAAAAAGTTGTATAATATAAACTTCTGAGCCTTTGTAAAAATTTTACAACAAATTTTTTTCCAAAATTATTATTTACAAAATGGTCAAAATGTTGATTTTTTTCATAAATTTACATAAAATTTGAATATTTTATTTTAAATTTCTAAAAATTTTAATTTTAATGCAAGAGTGTAATAATACATTTTTTTTTGAAACTTATAATAGAATAAAAAAAATTATTGCATTTGAAGATTATATATACCTATTTTAAATTGTATAAATCTATTTAAATTTTTTTTTTTTAATATATAGGTATCACGATGAGCGACGCCCATTGCCAAAGGATCAATTTTTCACTTGACTTTCTATGTAGTACTGGTATGTACACACATACGTTACATGAAATTTTCATCATATTAAACACAATTGATTACGATTTAATATTCGTTTAAAATCTGCTTTCCTTACCGGTAAACTGTTGTTGGAGGTACGCGTGCCGTCTCACTGGTACGGTCATCTTCTTCCCCCGGTACTTCTTGTACATCAACAACATATCCAACATATAGTCGACACCGAATAACGGGTTCACCCTGTGATAACCGTAAAATATCTCCTTGAAATCGATCACCCGGCCGCGTTGTTTTGAGAATTTGTTTATCAAATCCATCACCTAAAATGGCCATGCGTAAGTATAAATATGTACCTATGGGTAATATTCCTGTATACCTACGAGCAGTGCCGGATCAACAGAATTTGTCACCCGTGTCCAAAATAATTGTAGCGCCCTTTTTAAATTTTAATAAGCAGAAAAAAACAAGGGTCATTCGTCAATTTCTATTAAAAATTAAAAACGATAAACGGGGCCCCACTTCCAAAAGCGAGACAAAAAAACTTAAATATTCTTACAATTCGCGCCCCCACCGTAATGGCGCCCGGGGAAAAATCCCCGTTTCGCCTCACCCTCTCTAGATCCGGTAGAGATCTAGAGGAGAGTAGTGAATACCATTACAAGTGCAGACAATTTGTAAACAGAGAATAATAGATATCTTATATATATAATAATAATATAAGTTATATTATTATGGGTATATAATTCAGTGGCGTTATTTCAGTTTTTGAAAGGGAGGGGCAAAAGTTTTTACCAGCCCAAATAACTGAAAAAAAAAACCGCTCGCCACCTTCTTCCAGTGTACATTTTATCTCAGTCAAATTACCATTCTACATAATTTTATATTTATTGTCATAGGCACAATATAGTCTATTATTATAGTCTAATTTTTCGGAGAGAATATTGAAAAAAAAAACGAGGCGAGAGACTAAATAAATATAGTAGATAGGTACCTATATAGTTGATCGGGACTTTGTTTGGGCCGGGCACTACAGAATATATATCCGGAAATTAAATATATAATAATATATATATTAAATATTAATATTTATGTATGGAAACCACCGCTGTAGAACATATCAAATAAATAATAGCCAGTTCTGTGGTAAAAGTAAATATAATATAGGTATCTATTACATGCGAAGTGTACACACTACACAGCGCAGTGCAAACCGCTATAATTATAACGATCGGGTTTTAATTTGTTTTCTCAATATTATACTGATATCTGTGGAAATAAATAAGTACAATAACACTATAGTAATATAGACTGTTAATAGGTTACTATTATAAATTTTAAGTCCTAACCCAGATGGAAAAAACGCATGTAATAATGTATCAATATATTCTTGCATTATAATACGCATAGAATAATGTATGATATTATAAATTATTATAACAAGAAAATTTGTACGTGTTATTTTTATTTCGAATACTAGGATATAAATTTGTCTTCATTTTAGATTTACTAAAAAATTTATTTTTATTGTTTTCACGTGATTTTTACTATTTTTACCTGCATTTCTGCATATTGTATTCAAATATAATTTTGAGCCCTCATCGGGTAATCAGCGCTCCCGGTAGCGTTATCAAGTGGTGTATATTTTTCGATCAACTGATAAGCGGAGTGTCGACACCTTATAGATCCACCTTGGTCCTAACCACGATTAAAGATAGACTATCTATCTTTCTTCTCTATCTTCTTATCTATCTATCTTTAATCGTGGTCCTAACCACGGACTAGTTTCGTGATTATAATAATATCAATTTACGAGTAATGTAACTTTTGCTTATAGATGGTGAAAGTTTTGCTAGATTTTCCTACGCCCGCCATTAAGAAACATTTTGGTTCCGCTAATATATCTTTCGATACCAGTCCATAGTATCTTAGTCCGTGGTCCTAACCATACTATTGATAACATCTATCGATCTATTTTAATATTATTATTTATTTTACGAGTACATCCACTACGATGCGCCGAGCATGCATGTAATTACTATACTGCATACGCTATAATAATTAATTATAATTACTTATTAGCACGAATCATATCGGTTAGGTAAATAAATAGCCCGACACCGGCCCATACTCCAGGGTCTAAAATTGTGTGCAATAGGTACGACACACTTTGTGCAGTACGAAATGTTAAGTGCGTAGTACGAAATTAAAAAGTGTGTAGTGGCTCTATTCTCTATATTATGGTATTTATTTTTAATTTTACATTTTTTTATTAAATTATTTTATTTAAATATATTAAAAAAAAATTCCAAGATGTATCATCAGCAAAATCTAAAATACTAACAAGTGTCAAGTAACACGTTAACAGCTATATTGCAGGTTATCCTATATTTCATAGATGATAAAGGTACTTTTATCATCAGAAAAAATAACCGCTCGTTTCGCTGGCTTATATAATCTTATATATTTAAATTTATATTTGTATCTCAATACAATTTTCATTTTTTGTAATTGTATAAATAGCCTATTTATGTGTTAAATATGTAATAACTCAAAATAATTTTAAACACATAACTAAAACAACCTATTTATTATGAATATAAGTTATTATAACATAAATGAACACTTTTGATTTTTATTTTCTGATGAGCTGATTAAAACATAATCCCCATCCAATCAATAACTAAAAATGAGGCCGCTGAAGGGGGAGGGTGATAAAATCCTAGTGTGCAGTACGAAAAAGTATATATTTTAGCCTCTGCCATATTCGGTCGGACACCGGGCCGCTGCCAACAAGAGGGAGCAAATGCCCCCCTGCACCCCCCCTAAATGATAATTTTACATTTATATGACAATTATAGTAAACAAATTATTGTATTTTGAATATCTATACATTTATGTTCGCGAATTGAAAAGTAGATATTTCAATATATTCATTCGAACACCGACATGGTCTATAGATGTAGGTAGGTACTACAAGTCACAGAATAATATTACCTCCCGGACAACGTCATCGATGCCTTCTTTCGAGTACGAGTCGATCCTTCGTTTAGGATTCGCGTCCGTGTCCGAGTACCAAGCTTTTGATATGAAATCCCACTTGATGACGTCTTCTGATCTGCGCGGCCTATACTTGTTTAAGCCCGGTGGTAAGCCTGCGGCAAAAAAAAAAAATGGGATAATATTAAATATATTATATATAAGACGTATATTAATTGGTCTCAGTATGGCCAGAAATGTGTCGCGTTTACCCAATAGGTCGGGGTCACCCAAGTAGTTTGGACTTCCTACCCGGGACGTGAAGAGTTTCGAATTTTGGGTTAGATCAAAATCATTGGATGGTCGGGGGCGAACTTTTCCGTCTCGGTATCTGAGGCTGTTCAGTTGACCGATCATGGACCGTACGTCTCTGTGCAACAGGATCTTCTTGTATTGTATGTCTTGTAGCTCGAGACCCTGCAGCAGTACACCAAAAATGTACAATAAATTAGATGCCAGTCCATTTTTAAAACTTTTCAGGATGTCACCCTTGCATTATTTTTATATTGTATATTTCCATTAACATTTGTTTCAAAGATCAATCAAAAAGATTGGCGTGTCAAATTAAACTGGAGATAAATCATCTGATAATCGCCTAATCATCTAACTGTATCAGACTGTATTAAGATACTCGGGACTTGGATCTATGTACTTAAAGGTATTTAAAACCATTTTAGACTATAAACTAGTATTAATATTACTCGTAATGTTCATTAAAATAATAAATTATTACTTGGACTTGAATTATTTTCAATTTAGGTAGGTAGGTACATTATATTACTTACTTTATATAGAAATGATTTTAAAAAGACGCTGGAAAACAAATTACATACGAAAACAACAATAACATATCATAATAATTTATAAAATTATTGTATTTGGATTAGTTTGCTATTTTTTGAATTTCATGCATAGTTAATAGTTAATATACTATATTAAATTGTATCAGCGATTGATCGACGACCGCGAAGTTTCCCTTTATTTACTTGGGATCGACTTAAAATATATAACAAAATTTTATTATTTTGTAACTAATTTGTCATAAAGTTTCCATAATTTAGACCGACTTCGTTAAAAAAATTGTAATCGAATTGCCTTATACCTTCATGTAATTGTGTATCCTATACATGTGACTGTGCTGTTTGACCGGATGTAGAGTTATAGCTCGGTGAACTTCCTTCTGCTTTAAATTGCCTGTGAACGCTTCGTGGCCACTAGAATTATGGTACAAAATGGTCTGCATCTATATATATAAAAAAAATATAAATATACGTATATATTACTGCTATGAAACTTTAGTCTTTATAATAGTTTTGTATTATTATGCATTAGATATTAATGTATTATATAAATATATAGTAATGTGTGAGATTACTATAGTTCTAGGATGTTATTGTAAATACATATTTTTAATGGATGATAAATGCAATTTGATAAATAATAAATTAATTTCTAGTAATTCTGAATAAAAGAAGTCATATTTTTAAATATTCCTATTTGTATTAGGTACCTATATACTTATTAGAATTAAAACGTTTTTGGTATATTTTATAAAAATAAAATTCATAAACATTATTTTTTTAAATTTTCAATATATTATTTTTACTAACGTACATAATATTATATTTATGAATTTAAAAATATTTGATATTATGGTTCCATACCTAGATATTTCATGTAATCATATGGCAAAGCTAGGGCTTAACAATCTGCTATAACGTAAAATGTATACAAAATACAAATAGACATATTGCTCGAATACAGAGTATCTTAAAATTACAGTGTAATGGATAATAAGTTAAAAAAATAATCCTATAATAAATTAGAGTTAATATATAATTTTGTGTAAGTACCTATACCTATTTTTTAAAGAAAATTAAAAAAAAATTATTTATGTACATATTTTTCATTTATTATATTAGGTACATATAAATCCTAAACCTACATATTACGATAAACTTGTATTTCCGTTTCTTCGTAATTCAATTATAATAAAATCGAGATAACAATATATTTTTACAAAAACAATGAAATATATTATGAACTATAATGAGGATTAAAAAACATGTACCTATCTAGTATTATATTAATTCAATAAGTTTAGATAACAAAAAATAATTACAAGAATCGATATTAAACGTGAAAAATGTATAATAATTCTTGAATTTATTATCCACATTTGAGTCAGCTGCTACTGCTGCATGTACGTTGTACAACTCCGTTTAAATTGTGAGATTACAATATTCACAAATAAACTGTTCTTATGAAAATACATAAGCAGTATATAATACATACATATATAATTATTATAAATTGCTAACAAACCCTAATAAATTTTATTTTATTCCTCCAATTCTTATTTTATTTAACAATGAACATTTTACCCCATTATTTATTAATATATAACTGTTCTGTATTTCCTGTACCTATCTATATTACTGTTATATTTATATTTTTATAAACGTGTTCATTCTTTGTAAATACAATATTACTTGAATTTTTTGTTGTGTTAAAGATTAGATATGTTATTATAGGTTATACTGATCACCATAGATTCATAATATTATATTATTAATATTATAAGTCTATGCTGATCACAATCAATGAATTTACATCCAACCAATCTAGTTACTTCGGCAGTCAACAGCCAATCACATAACACCAATTAACTATTGATAGGGGACTAGCCTGATAAGAATATATAGATATTTTTGGTAGCCCGATCAGCAACAAGAAAAATGAATAGTCAAAAAGTAAATTACATTTGTTCCTAACTCAAAAACTAAAACCAATTATCATATATTTTTTTTTATGATTATAATATACATATAACATAATATAATTTTTCTACATAAAGTTCAGAATTCTGAATATCTTTGTACAATTTTACTTTGGCACAGTTATGTTTTTCCCTCAATCGCACGACGAACGCACCTAATTATAAAATGTTTCCCGGTTCAGTTGATAAGCCCCAACATCCCGTCGATTATCGAATTTACAAATGCCACCTCCACCAAACTCCAACAGTCGATCACTTCGTCCCACTTTCCACACATCAAGTCAATCTCAACCCTCCCCGGACTACTCAACGGCCACAAAAGAAACCGTCCTCTCAAATTGTAAAATTCAAAAACCATAAATTCACCCCCTCACCACCTCACAACTCCTTAAACATCCGACCCTCTGGAAGAAGCACAAGCTTGAGACAGAGTACCCCCCTCCCCACAAAGCAAGTCAAGTCAAGTTGATAAGCTGCGGTGGCTCAGTGATAGCGCGTCGGTGGTACTTTCACGTACAGAGTCGTGGGTTCAAATCTTACACCGTGTGTAAGTAGTAAATTATTATTATCTAAATGTCTTGAAACGTTTCCAATGGCCGAGGCCTCCTGCCACGAGAAACCTCGCCGGGCTCGTGAAATATTGTCGACGAATATACGAGATTGGTGGACTATTCCGACACGGATCATCAAGACAGTTAAATGAGAGTAGAGATGGATCGATTAAGTCGTTCATTCTTTCTGCCTAAGTTGTGGCCACAACAGAGAGACATCATTATCTTCATCGCATCACAACGTACCTTACACTGGTCCCTGGGGGGGGGGACCACATGGGAGGGCATCATTCCTTACCCAGCACTCAGAAAAAAAAACGTTCCCTGTTTGATTTGAAATCAAATCATTATTATTAAGCATTACGTTTTACCTAAAATTAACGCTGAAATAAGTTAAAATAATGATTTTTTTCTTTAAACTAAAAGCATATAGTACTCAATAAATTATCATCGACAATTTAAAGATAGGTACCGTAATTAAATCAATGAAACATAAATTTTAAAATATAGGATGAGTCTATTATTTTTTTCATGCATATAATTTACTTGAGTATAATAAAAATATGTTTAATTTTAAGGAAAGGGTTATTGATATGTAAACAAAATGTTCTATACTTCTATGATAGTATCAATTTTTATTTTTAAGTAAAAAGTTTTACTTAAAATTAACACTAAATTAAGTTAAAATAATGATTTTTGCCTTAAAATAAAAATAATAATATTTTTGATTTAATGTAGGTACCTATAGGGATATTATTTGTAAACAACCACCATTAGTCAGTTGTCATTAATTCAATATTCTTCCGTCTTTATTTTAATGACATTTATTGGTTTAACTGTAGGTACATTATATAATAAATGTTTATTTTTAGCATTTATGGGTAGAATTTTCTTGAACTAGTAAATTCTCACTTGTAAATTCACTTCATTTTAAGTACCATTTTTTAGACCAACACGGCGTTTTTGATCTTTTATGGATGAAAAGTATAACATAATTGCCAGACACGCTTTTCGTTTTTGAGACATTTTAGTTCATCTGCTTTCAGCAAATCCTAATTTAAAATTAATGGGTGTTGCACAAAATATTAAATCGTTTGTATTAAAAAATATAATTGAGCGTCTAGGGGCCCCTTTATAAGTTACAACTATTTGGGTTATCGGTTACCCGTTATCGACAGTGTTTATATACCTCGACATACTTTACGGATTTAACTTGGTTAGCGACAGCGAAGCGCATTAGGTCTGATGTAACATTGTTTAGATACTATAGGTAAGTAGGCAGTTCGATTCTCGTTCTCTGTGCAAACATTTTAAGGAAACGCTGTCGTAGATACGTCGCGGCGATCGATTGGTGTTGTCCATAACCGGTGTCCGGTCATTACGCCACGGCGTTTGTGTACATTTTTTTCTATTTTATTTATTATGTATTGATTTATCATTAAAATAAATATCATAAGACGAGTTTTTATTAAATTAAGAGAACACCGTAAACGGAACTTGTTTTTTAATAAAAAATGTGTAAAATTGAAATGAGGTTCACTCCAAAATTTTGTCTTCTATCGGTTTGATAATAGGCGTTTTAACTCTAAGACCACTTTAAATCCCTGTTTTAACAGTTTTGCGTGAACGTGTTTTCATCACTGAAATTCGTCGGTGTAGCGTCCTCTTAATACCAATAATTTTCCATCAGTTTAATTCCCGAGTATTTAAATTTATGGAATGCAGTATTAAAATTAACGAAGTTAGAAATATACTCTTTTCATTGATATTAGTAAGTATTTTTCTGGGTGAGGAATGTCACCGTTGGTATATAACCATATAGGCCCGTGTAAACTTATAAGAAGTTCAAGTATTTATAAGATCCGTTCTAAAAAAGATGGTGGTTTTTAGGAAAATATGAAACACAGAATTAAATATGGATGTATAAAGTGGACAGAAGAATCAGATATTTTGTATGACATAATTTTGAAAACAAAATAAGAAATTATCAAGTAAATGATAGTATAGGAGTAGCTTCAATATAGTTGACGAAATGAGAAAGAATAGACTGTGATGGCATGAATATGTTTTAAGAAAGGAAGAGACAGAGGCAGTAAGATGAGTAAAAATAATGTATGTTGAAAGAAAGGGTGGAAAAGGAAGACCAAAAGTAGGTAGGGGATGTAATAGAAAGTGGTATGAAGTGGGCGTAGTGTAGTAAAGAGGATATAGGAGATCGAGTTAAATTTAACTATAATTAAGACCCCAAATAGTTGGGAGAAAAGGTGAAGAACAAAAAGACGAGTACAACTTTACTTCTTATGCCAGACTCAAAAAAACTTTTTCCCAAATTATTAACATTAGTCTTAAGTTATCTTTCATAATTTTGTATTGTAACTTTACTACCTGTATAATTTTTTATTGGCCCGAACACATGATAATCATATGGGAATATTACTTTAAATTAATTAGGTATGTGTTTAGCTAAAAAACGGTTGAAACTCACGTTCTCCAAACTTAAATTTTATTTATGCCCATGGAGGTACGAAAAATTTAAACTTAAATGGAAATTGTATAGAAAAAAAATATGTTTTATATAACCATCAAAATTGATCGAAAATTCGTTTTAGTTTTCGAATTATAGGTATGATCAAATACCAGCTATAACTTACTTTTTACTACCACCTACTACTATGAGTTCAATTTTATTTTATTGCACGATACTAGATATTATTATGCAAGGTCATGTTTGAATTACCTACATCTCTAAATAATAAACTGTTATGTTATACATTTCCTATATTTTCTATACAGTATAAAAATTATTAAATTAATGTGATGTCCACTTTACTAATTTCAATCGTGTGCATGTATCTTTTCGGATATTATTGTTGGTAGGTATATTGTATAAAATTATACGGGTTTTATAATTTGTCTATTATGTACACTGTACAGCTGTATATATATGAAATTTTGTAGTACACATCGGGGAGTCGACGAAAAAGAAAAGTTAAAAAATATCGTTTGAATAGTTTTTGTTTGGTTACCATACCCTATATATAACATAGGCAAGAATGAGTACCTCCTACATATAATAAAGGTATTTATTGTACGAATAAAAAATATCCATTAGCATTATAAGATCATACGTAGTGTATAATAATATATTCCCTATGTTAAAAAATAATAATTAGATAACGATTAACGTGAATATATACCTTCTGGCTCTCTTTGGTGAACAGCCAATGGTCATATTATTATATTCTTTCAAGTTCATTCACTCCAATAAAATTTAAGCTATATGTATATAATATATAATATATAACTATTTCATTACGTCCTTACATTATACTTCAATAGTTCAATCTTATATTTTAATTACCATACTTAATATATTGTACACTCGAGTATAAAATATAGTCTGCACAATCTCGATGTCATTTATTTGTTATACTATATACTGCTGTCCATATTAATTTCTAAACTATATTATATTATATCCATTAGTTTATATAATATTAGGTAGGTACGATGTTTTTGGCTCTACAACAATTTTTTGTTACGCTTACAAATATAATTATAAAGCTTTAGGTAGGTACTTTAATTTTGTTGGTATAGAAGATTAGAATTTCATAAATTTGATAAAACTAGTATTTGTATAATTTTACAATGGACCGACAGATGATTTTATTGTTAAAATATTTTATAATGGGATAACGTTATTGTACATTTAATATCGAAAACGACACCCCCGAGGGTTAAACGTTAAAAAGGTCAAATTCCTACATTAAATATGTATCCGTAATCTTATAACATAATAACTTTAAAAATATATTGTAATATAATTCACGTGGTGAATATTTTAAATATAATTCGTATACAGCATCACTGCGACACCAAAACAGCTATATAGAGTATAACAGGACTATTTGACACATGCAATATAATACTTTATTCTACTAATATTTCACAGTTGTTTTGAATAATTATTTATTAATTATTATACACTATTGTGCTACAATTAATATATTTATATAAGCATTTTGTTAATCTTATTTTTAGAAAAATTGTTGATGGTAAAATTGTTTCATCTAAAATTCACTTATTTTTTACGATTTTTTATGGTTTAAGAAAATTCTAATTCTAATTTTGCTTATCAGTATTACTTAATCAAAATTAATATCCAATACCTATCGATTAATTTTTGAGTTAGTCGATAATAATAGCATATGATACTATTTGTTATCATAAAAAGCATATTATATAAACTATAAACAACATTTGAATATTAGTATATATTAATAATATTAAATAAGTGAAAAAAAATATTCACATTTTCAAAAACTTTTTAATTGTAAAATATATGTATACTAAAAAATAAATTAGGTGAAAAAGCTTTTCATTAAAATGTTTCTAAAAATCATATTTACAGAATAACTATTTTAATTAAATAAAACATATTTTAATTATTCTGTGTACATATAGTTAACTTTGGGATAAGGTTTTATCGAACACAATGGAATAAATTTTATAAAAATGTCCTACTTTCGAATCCAAACTAATTAGGTACTTAGGTAAAAAAATATATATATACATACAAGTACGTATAGTGGCATGTAGTCAATAGTGTAAAACAAATTAGTATTTTTTAAGATCAGGGACATTCAATTCCCCTCACACGTCCATTCAAAATCTAATGTACCTATTTATAGCTGGTAAACTACAAATTATATTATTACTGTATAGTAATATAATTGAACATTGGTAAATGTTTTAAATTTTAAAGTATTAATATTTTTTAGTTTATTACTAATATAAAGTATAAGTAAGTACACTATTTACGACATATACATATTACATATACATGTTATATGACTATGAAAACAAATGTGTATAGATTTAAAAAAAATATATATGTAGATCTTATGTACAACAGTCATGGGGTATTTAGATATTTTCAGTAGTCTTTGAGATAAAACAAAGTATCATTTTAACGTTTGTTTTATCTCAAAGACATTTGGTTTTAATGTCTTATTTGGTACATAAATTAAGCTACTATATTTTCTGCTTAAAATAGAAAAGGCATTATATGGAAGATTTGGATAAGTAAGAAACAATAAGGAGCGTTGTGAAAATAAATCTCATTTATATCACGGGGGAGGGACTGGGTTAATTTTAGATTTTGAGTGAATTATATTGGTTAGATAGGTACACAATGATTTTTCTGGAAATAACTTTTCGGGTATAGGAGGTTCTTTAAACAGTTTTTGATGGCAAATTTATTATACATGGTACTTTTCAAAAATAATTTTTTTTATTTTCCCAGTCGTTTTCTCAGACGTAAAGAAAAAATACCTTTTATAATGGGAATTGTTTTCTATAAATGGAAAAATCAAAAATTACAGATAAAGTTACTAAAATAATATTATAAATTTTAAAATTGATTTTTTTTTTCATTTATATTTATGTAAGTATACTTTACACCAAGCTTCACTGAAAATCGTTTTATGAAAAATTTTATACTACTCAAAAATCGAAATGCTTTCAGCCCCTATTTGTCAACTTTTTGGAATTGATTTGTTTGTGGCTATATCATATAGGTATAGCATATACCTATCAGTGCATTCTTAAATTTCAAAAATTATAAATTTATAGGTACCTAAGTAAAAAAAGTTCTAAATTATTTCTAATCATCCTGTCCCGTTCTCTATTATTCCATTCAGGGATGGATCTAAATGTAATTTGAGGGAGGACAAATAGGAATATTTATTTAATAAAAAGTTAATCCACCCTCAAAATAAATCTTATACTCCTTACTTAATTGTAAAAAAAACTCAAAGGAGGACGTTTGGCACGTCATGCATCTAAAATCCGCCATTGATTTCATTTATAAATAAATTAGAAATAATATGTGCTTTCAATAAGTATTTTTATAAGAAGTAGTTAGGTACTTTGTCCTTTCTCAATTCAAACCACTGCAGCGTATAGATTATATCCACTGGAATTAAGATCATATAAAAACGGGAAAAAGTTACACAGTCACATAATATATGGAGTGGTAAAATCAGTATTTTTCGCATATACCCGGGTATATACCTGAAAATAATTAAAATATAATAACATTTCAATTTGTTACGCGCGTCGAGCGCACTTTTTTATAATAATACATATTTTTCTTATGGCGCATTGGTAAGTGGTGACACATATGGTTGTTCCTGTACGTCATGTGGTATAATATATACCTAGGTACATGTGATACGGTCCAAAAACGACATTCTTTGCGATAATTGCGAACATGTCTCCGAGTTTATTTTTGTGCAAAAAAATCGCGCATTATATTATAATAGGAGGCATGCGTCTCCGAAAAAAAGAAACGTTTGCGGGATAATTCGGAAAAAAAAACGACAGACGTTTTGGTATATATATATATATGGATATACCGTTCTAATCGTAGTTCTACTCGTATTCCCATAATATAATAGGTATATACATATTTATGATATAAAAATGAAAAAATATATTCGGCACGAAATCAATCAATTATATACGCGAGTGGCCATAATAGGAAAACGAATCCATTATCCTGTCTGCGACAAATGTGTAAAATAATAAATGATACATTATGTATAGATAGCTGCTTAAATGCATATATACACATTGTTCTTCATTCAGCACATGTTAAACTAAATCATTACAATACGTGCATAATGCATACAGTGCATGCCTACATATATTATATTATGTATTATATATATTTTATTTCGGTACTTATACCTATTGTTTTTTATTTTTCTCTTTTTTTTTTTTGCCTACATAGTATTTATATAGCGGATATGGTCTATATATATGATCTATACACCTATAGGTATAGTGTCTGCAGTGGTCTATATTGCCGAAACCGATTTCTCGTTGGACGAACGATTTTTTTTTACTTAGGTCATTACGCGGTCATAAAAAATCAATTAATTATCCACGAATATACACATCGTCTCTTCGGGTTTTTTCTTTTTCTTTGTGGTGTCCTATGTTCAGTGAACATAAAAAAAAAAAAAAAAAAAACATTTTATTTTATCAGAAAAAAATTAATATATCGGTATAGTATAGGTAATACCTATACTGTACGTACAAAAACCGGTCCTCCCGACCAACAGTATTGCATTATTATTATTATTATTATTATTATCTTCGGCCTTGGCAGATGTATACTCGGCCGCGTCACACATATATTCGGGCCCGACTTACCTACGTGATCGCAGTCGTCGTTGGGCTATAGGTTAGTGACTTCCTTAACGCGCATTTTTTTTTATATATTTATACGTGTATTATAGAGCGAGACCACGCATGCGGAATAGTTGGCACGACACTATGAAAAGGGTACTTAATTTCGTAATTGGTCTATAAATCTAACCTTTATACGTGCATATAAATACGTGCAATGTATGTCGATTGTATATAGTTCTCATCCGTCGTCCAATAATTGTCGTAAGTCAAATGACCATGTCCTGTTACCCGGTCGCTATATACTCGCGTTTCCACAGTCGCAATTCCTAGTTCTTTTCGGCTTTTGGGTTCCACATAACACGTGTACATATATTTCATGATAATTATAATCTGTCAATGTACATTACAATATTAATAAACGTCGTTTTTAAAAGTCCACAATGATCTTATATAACATATAAACATGCCGCACGGGGGTCCGTCGATCAATTCATTTTTTAAACACCTACGCATGTCATAGGCACGTCCCATATACACTTTCATAAAATATTGTACGTATTCTTTTGACGAAACGACATTTTTATAACTTCTGTTACCGACGTACAATATGATTCATCAAGATAAATGACAAGGACAATATCGAAACCCGAATGGTATACAGAAATTAAGAAAACTATAGCTGCGTGCAATGTATAATTAAGTTTTTCGTCGATTTTCATACCTACATAGGCGTATAATAAATAATAATAATATGTATATTATATAGGTAGTAGGTATATGAATATAAATATGGGTATAATACCCTATATGGGGGGGGGGGTTATTTTGTAAGTACTCGTACGAACGATTTCCGTATGGGGAATCGTACAATATCTTTCGTTGTATGAATCTACAAAGAAAATCGTCCGTGTGTGTACGAAATAATAGCCCCGCCGGACCTATATACCAGTGGTAACGAACCTAGGTATGACACAAACGTAATTGACCGAACCTATTAAATGATAAACAGTTATTGATCAAAACATCAGTGATATCTAAAGAAAAATACAATTCGTTCAAATCGTATATTATGTAAAAAAAAGGGTACACTTTTAAAACATTATGTAAACCTCTTAATACCAATTAATAAGTAGGTAATAATATGTGTATAATATAGTTAATATAATATAAATTAGGAATTCTTTCATTTTGATGGACTTTTGTATACTTATTGTACAATATATAATACTATAAATATATTTTAGGCACGTGAAAATTTTTTGAAACTTTGATTGCAAAATGTTGGTACTTGATAACCAAAAAAGGTTCCTCTGCTATAATTATAGGTAGGTACTGTAAATACTGTATACATTGTATATACTAGTAACTAGAAGTGGGTCGAACTCAAAACTTAGGCGTCGAACCGAACTTTGAAGTTCAAGAGCGAACCCCAATTCGAACCAAACTTTTAGTTTCATGTTGTATTCGAATCCGAACAGAATTTCGAAAATAAGCAAAACGCAAAAAAAAAAAATGAATAGGTCATCAACTACGAATCTTTATACTTTTTACGACAATAAATTTAATACTTCCTTAAAAACGTAAATAATGATAAGCAAAAAAGAGGTCATCATCTTTTTTTGGTCAACCTAACTCGAATTCATATATAAAAAATAGTTCGTCCAAGTTCGAACTTTCTCTTCGAGTTCCAACTTCTACTCAAGTCCGGTTCGGTTCGATTTTTCGAACTTTGAACTGTTCGACTCACTTTTACTAGCAACTATATAATATATACTGAAAGAATAGAGGTAATAGAGGGAGATAAGTAGACGGATAAGAGACAGATATCTCCCTCGGCATTTTTATAATATTAGAGTACGTATAGTATAGGTACCAACATTTATCTCCGTCCAACCAACTGATATAATACGAAATTTATGTTCAAAAATCTTATCAGGATTTCGTTATTTTTAGTATTAGGGTAAGTTGACCTATTACCAAATTTATTGACAAGATTTTTATCTATAACGTATCAGTGGCTTTTTCTAATTTTAATTTTAAAGATAAATATATCTTTTTAAATTATTGGAATTTATAAATAGTTGTATTTATCTCATTATAAAATTAAAATTTCGAAAATAGACCAACATCTATAATAGGTATATCAGTATTTATTTCGTTTTTTGAGAATTTCGAGATATAGCTAATAAATCTAGTCTGAAATTACAATAATATATGATTTTTATTTAAATAATTTCAAGTCTCAATACCCAAAAACCAAATCATAAATTCCACAGGGTAAATAAATCTAAGGATATAATAATATTACAAAGCTTTAAAAAATTTGCATTATTCGTTTATGGAAAATAATTACCCAATAAAATGTTCAATATTTTCAATATTATAATAGTATGATTGAGTTTGTAATACATTTTTCGTGATCAATTCATAAATTTCGTCTACGATTATCATATAAAAAATTAAAATATAAAAATTGATTGCACCTCCCTCGATAAACTTCTGAGTATGTCCTTGAAAATATATTTTAAAACCTATGGTTATATACGCGATTGTAATAATATTAAAACAAAAAACAGGTTTTTACGAATTGCGTAAAATTCGTTCACTATGTATAGATACCTATAATAACAACCATTATTAAATCATATAGGTAGGTAAGTACATCTATCATCGTTTACATTTTGTTTGCAGGCGAATATAAAATTTTGTTTTATATTTTTAGTTGTGCTATAAATGACGTAGGTAAATATATAACATTTTTTTTTTACGTATATTTGTATTTTCTTAATTAAACAAAAATAATTTAAAATGATATATTACGACGAATGTTGTTATTCATATAGTTTTCGAATTATGTAATTCATTTAAACTACATATTTTATTGTATAAGAATGGCGTAAGTTTAAAACAAATTTTCGTATTATTTAAATAATGAATAATATTAATGTAAATGTTATTATTTATAAATTATAACATACTGTTATAGGCAATATGTTTAATTAAAAACATAAAAATAAAGTATATCAATTACGTGTAGGTACTTGCCTATTTAAAAAAAAAAAAAACATTGACTTTAATAATATATAATATACGCGATTACCTATAACATTATTATACATTTATTATTAAATTATAGGTACCTACTATTATAAGTACATTTTTGTTAATCAAATTAAAATACAATATAATATTATATTAGTATATGATACTCTTATAAGTCATAAATTATATAATAATAGTTTTAGAACAATGCTAAAATAAAAACAGTTATAAAACTACGAATTTATTATACACCGCGTATATAAAAAATTAAAATACTCTCGACGTTTACCTACCTACATTTTTTACTATCTTCGTAAAGGTCATTCAACACCTATTTAAAAAAAGGAATAGGACATCTGTATTATATACGCTTAGGTATATAAACTCATTTGAAATAATTGTTAAACTTGGAAATTACAAATCAATAAAAATAATGTTCCAAAAATCTCTATTTATAAAAGAGAAACTAACGAGTTAAAATCTTACAGCTCATTATTAACTGCAGTTTTATCTAACTTTTGAACGTGTTAAAAAAAAATTATCTCACTCAGGTTCTCATTAGAAGTAATTATATTGTGAAATTAATATAATAATTATTAAAATTACAGCCATCGCATATTAATATAATATAGTATGTCATTTTGTTGAATTTATATTTTTGATTTAAGTAATTTTCACAGGGCATGAACACTCTTTCGTTATTGTGTAAAAATATATTTCGTAACTTTGTTCATTATTTTATTATGTTTTTGTCGTATAAACATTATATACGAGTAGGTATAAATCGGATACAATATGTGTAGGGTAGCCTTTATAATTGAAAGTCTTTTTTCGGAACGCCTCCGTAAGTTGTTACATATACGAGTACGGGGTAGGTACTAATTAATTGTCAAAATTCAGAAGTTTGAACACAAACAACAAATTCTTTCCTAAAGTGCAGTGTTTTGTTATGTAGTAAATTATATTTATCTATTATATCTACTTAATTCTGATATTTAAAATAAAATTGAATATAATATTATTTGTAGTATATACAAAATTATGTAGTATAAGTACCAATATCAAAATTAATTTTATCTAAATAAAGTTATGTAATATAAGATTTAATCATAGAATTAATAGTGTTCCGATGAGAAAATATTATACTATTATGGTTATACTTATTTTTTTTCATAAAATATCTAAAGATTTTCTCAATATAGCTTATTTTTTTCCACTGCATTTATAAAAATATTAAATGAATTAAAAATTATAACCAAATAATTTGGCATGTTCATAATTAATTTAAAGGAAAAAAATCACTTAGTACAATTTATTTAACAAAGAAATACAATTTAACATTTGTATTGATAATCTTAAATTTTACAATCGAAAAAATTACTCCTCTATAGAATGAGACAACTTGCAATAGCCAATAGTATACAGGGATGTAGCAAAGTAATTTTTTTTTTTTTTTGGGGGGGGGGGCAAGTATCTTTAATTTAACCAACTGATTTAACTTTTAATTTAAACTTTTTAAATTAAAATAAAGGTTATACCTTTTAATTTGGCCACATTAGGCATGGCCCTTAACATCATTTAGCCGACTGACAATACAATTTGGCTGACTTAAGCAACTTGAGGAGGAAAATCCTCCCCAACCGATAGTTACGCCTGTTGTTTTAATTTTTAATTTTATCTAAGTATTATAGGTTATTGTATTATAATCTTCAATTAATTTAAAACTTTTTTCGATTATATCATTAACAACTATTAAGTTATTATTTTCTCGATGTATATCCTTTATTGTTATTTTAATTATTTCTCCTCGTTGAAGAATTCAAATTCATAGAATCGGTTAAAATATATTGTATCATTTTATTATATTGAAAAATATTTGGGAATCAACACATGTAAATTAATTATTCAAGTTTCTTTTAGTAATTACAAATTGAAAATGTATCACCAATCAATGAAAATGCCGCAGTTTATTGTGCTAAATTCTACAGATGATTAAAACGCATTATATTTTATTCAACGTAATAATATGTATATATCTTTATAGATACTGCTTGATTTGGGTGATGATACAGGAGACGCGGAGTCGGAAGTACCCAATCATTTTTAAAAATAATTCAGCGTATCTCTTCTAAGTTTTATAAATGAGACGTTAAGAATTGGAATAATAATTGTTTTACTACAATATAGAAGAGCAGTCCTAAAGCATCTTTTGTCCCGAATTAAAAAAGGATAAACTTATTTCTATCGTCAATATGGATACTTTATAATAGATACTTTAGTATGGATACAGATAGTACTGTAATAGCTATTGAGGGATCAAATAGATGTATAATCAATATCGAGTAAAAATAATAATGATAAAATTATTACCTACTAATATTTATTTTTATTTTTATACTACTTTAAACATTTAAAGTAGGTCCATCTTAATATCCAAATTACATCCACTAAAGTACCTACTGTTTAGGCAGTAATTAAGATATACTTCAATTAGCAACTATTAAGATATTGGTTGGAAACCATAGAGGATAACAGTTATTCTCTAGTTAATAGTCTCTAGTCCTATAGTTACTATTAATACATACACGTATATATTTGAATATTGTGTATGCATTTTAAGAATTTATCCCGAAAAATGTCCCTGAAATTCGTTATTAAATTTTAAAAAGCCGATCAAGTAAGGAGTAGAAGCACTTCGTTCATTGGGTAGAATACTGGTGGTGGATATATTGAATTTTAAATCAATGATAAATCATTTCTTTTGATAAAATGATTCTGAACGATGCTTCGATGTACCTATATGTATAAGATTAGTTATTATTATTAGGTAGCATTTATATAATTATATAGTTAATAAAAAGTACGACGTCAGTATTTACACATAGTATAATAGTAAATACTTAATGTAAATTTCAAGTTTCTGTCATTTTAATTTTCCAAATTATAATAATTTTCGGTTATAGGTAAATATTATATAGGTATCACTCATACCGGCTATAGGTGCCTGACTGATAAGCAAAAAAAAAAAGGTTATATAGATTTTCCATCCTCCACAAACTAGGTATTTTATTTTAGGATTGTGTCTATAATAAAGGTATAATAGTAAAGGTCTTTAATTATTAAATAATAATAAAATAATTAATAAACACCCAAGTGTTGTAAATTTTATTTTAATAATTTGAACTTTTAATAGAAATTCGTGAAACAAAATATTGGCGAAAAGAATTGTTAGTATTTTTATTATTATTATTATTTTTTTTTTTTGGCGCTACCTATAGTTATAAAATCCTTGTACGTGGCATTGGTTTTGAATAGTTTAGTATATAATGCGTCCAACTTTAAATATAGCAGTACGTATAGTTAAAAAATAAATACTCTGAATTTCATATTGCATTTGTTTCACCTTCTCGATTTACATTTAAGTCTTGTTATTTTATTAATATGTAGGTAAAATATACGTATACGTAGCTATACATACGTTACTTTTATATTATTTATTTTGATAATTTCGTCATTTATTTTATTTTCTGTTAAATTTCATCACGTCTTACGTTTTTACTTGTACTTAGGTACACCAATTTAAAAAAAAATCGCATTTACCGTCTCTTATTATTATATATGAGTATATATATATATATTATTATTATTATTATTATTATTGGTTTTTCTTTGTCAATCTATTATGACGGATCGACACGTTCTATACATATAATACCTATTTATATTATTATTATATATATTCTAAACGATATTAACACATAATAATAACAGAGAGTACCCACTGTATAATAGCGAAGTATCAACGTCCTGAATACTACTACGAGTATACACTCCATTTGGTCGTCTATATATTTTATAGATTATACAGGACTTATTAGGTAGGTATATCTACTGAATTTGCCTAGTCGTTAAGTTTGTTGACGTGATATTATAATATAGGTATATCATATATACCTATATAATACATTTTCCATTGAATAGTTGTAACAGTCGGCTATAATGTATTTTAATGCATAATTTTGCAGTGGAGACAATATAATAATAATATATATATATATATTATATACAATATAACATTGGGTTCGCAATGCATTGCAATAATTTGTGCTGTTTGAAATCATTTTTCAAGTGTCTTTATTGATGAAAATTAAAACTATATAGAAAATATAAATGCATAACAATATAGTATTTAGAATTGTATAATAATAAAAATATGTATATATATATATATATATATATAAACAATCGCTTGAATGGTTTGATGAAAAAGTTCCCCGCCCCCTCTTACAGGGATTACTTAAATATATTATCTATGAATTTGAAATCCTATAAAACATAATACAATCCATTATAAATTATAATATACGTAATAATTAAGAGTTTCGACTCCGTATAAATAATAAACAGCCTAATAAGAAACGGGAATATATCAAAGAGAGCTTTGGAAGTGAAGGGGGGACTAGCCTTATTAATATACAATTATTTTATTGTCACAGGAAAGCCACTCACTCATCTGCGTGTTCCCCGGCCAGTCCCTTGCGTATTTATCAAAAACAAAAACACACGTGTGAAACATGTGCGTGCCACACCGGAGAAAACCTAACGTCAAAGAATCGTACTGACAGATCTGTTTTTCGAAGTCATTTTCTTCTACATATATGTATAATTAAATGTAAATTATACGAAGAATATAATATACTTTATGCGGTTCAGTGCGTATACAATTTAAAAAAAACACACGACCATATATATAATATGAGCTGCATGTGTTCGTTTGATGAACGATTTAACACGTCATACCGCAAAGATACTTTAATTCTGAATAATATATTTATATAAAATACCTATATAACACATCATCTATATAATATGTATATATAGTAAATTGCTGCAGGGTAAGTCGCCACAATACACACACACACACATACAGAACATTCACGGTTTACCTACATTTTATATTGTCATTGCAAAATATTTCGTCCGATCCTCAAGTCATCAACTAAAAATGAAAAATCTTGGCCCACCAAACATGTGATTACAATGAAATCCAATTACAAAAAAGCTAATATCGCACTTGGCGATTTTCTGAATTCTGAATTCAACGTATCTGTAAAAAAAATAGTCGGTCGATATTATTAGGTAAATATGTAAACGAAAAAGTCAAAATCTTAGAAAAATGTAACGTCATTAAAACTATATTGCGTAATTTGGTTTAAAAATTCATTCAAGATTTTTAAACTATATTATTTATTTAAGTAGGTATGCCTACATTTGTATTCCTAAAATTCTAGAATATATATAATATATATGTATATGTACTATATGTAGTCTGTAATATAATATTATATATTACATATATATCGTAAGAAGAATACCGTTTTTTTTTCAAGAACTTTTGTCTAAATACATAAAAGAAAAATATAAATATCAAAACTCTCCTATACTAAACAAATTTGTATACATAATATGTGATGTAAGTGTTAAAAACACAGGCAGCAGATTCCTTAATTTAATTTCTATATTAAAAAATTGTTCCCAATAGTTTTAAAATGTCTGAAAACATATTACTTAAAAAAACAATTTATATTAATATATATATATTATATATATATGTATAATATTAATAATTATGAACACATGGTTGTATTTAAATTTTTATCAGCATAATAAACACATGTTTTCATTTAAGGTTATTTATTTTTAGTACATATTTTATATGTATATGTATATGTGTTTTTTGTATATATTATATTTAAAAATGGTTATACAAATTAATATAATTTTCAAGTTTTCATATTAGCTATAATAATATTATTACTCGTATTATTATGTCAAAATATTAATGTAAAAAAGTTTCAAGATATTTTGTACAAACGATTTGTATTAATACTGTTTTAATTGCATTACTAATCATATTTATAAAAGGCGTCAAGTGTAAGGGCACTACCGCACTACGCTCATTGAGTAGGATACTGATAATGGATATATAAAATATGAGCAAGAATAAAGCTCATAAATTTATAGTTGGTACCTACTTAACTAATATTTATCCAGGGTCTCCAAAACCTGGCGTCGTCCTAGTCTACTACCACTGTATTTAGCTATTACTTTTTATTATTAAGTAAATCAGCATGTAAATCGAACAATGTACATCACTATAAGATATTTAATATTATATGCCTACTAAATAAAAATATAAAAGTACCTATAATATATATATATATATAAGTACCTACCTAATATTATGTACCAATAGTTATCTGACATTAATTTCAAATAATTATTTAAATTATGAGAAAATAAACCATATACATATCTTATGAATAATCAGTACCATTAGTTACATAATATACAATATTAATGATAATTGTTAATATATCTATATTGAGTTTAAAAAAAATTACTTATTACAATAAAAATGATAATAAATTTAAATATTATATTAAATATTAATATAATAAAAAATATACGTCAATATTATTTATTTAGTAATTGTCATCGATAAATACAGTTATATAGACAAAACACTACAATTTATCGATATATATAACTGGATATATAGCTGCTATGTAGCTAGGTAGGTATGTAAAATACACAAAATTAAAAACTGATCAAAGTGAAATTTTAAACTTCAAATTACAGATAACTATCTTATTTATTTGTTGTGCATTCTATAATGTAGGTACATAATATATTTCTTTATTTATGCAATATAATACAATACTAATGGATCATAAAAGAAAGCAATTATACATAGTTATATCACGTATATACAGTAATATAAACAGTAAATATAAAACATACCCGTATGTATAATACCAATGTGTATTTTTTATATTTAAAAGTGTTCAGTAAAATTAAAACATTAAAAAATCATTATACGTTTTTACTATGTACCAAAAGTATCGACAGACATTATCAGGGCCTATATAAAAAAACATTTATATGGAGAGATCTTCCAAAAAAGTTAAGAAGTAAAAAAAAGGTCATCAACATTTTCACTAATTATTTTTCGATTAAATCCCAGACCTTAAAAATATATCGACTAAATGTCGACTGGACCTAATTTTTCCGACTTATTTTCTGTGATATGAGGGCCGAGGGGTATAACCCCCCCTCCCGTAACGGCCCTTGTACATTATATAGGAGGGTATCAAAGTCAATTTCCCGATAAAATTCTTGCGTATACTTACTGAGGATATTATAGTGAACATGATTATAGAAAGGTTTTTAATGCACATTGTACATATATTTATATATCTAAACGGAATTTACGAGAGACGCAACATGACTATAATTTATAACATAATTTGCATTAAAGCTGAATTCATACGGAACAAGCAAATGTGCAAGTCAAGTTGCCACATGCTATATACAAGTTAATTTTCTTTTTTTGAAGTTAATTCAAATAAATATATTTTCCCGATTACTTGACAAATCATCACATACCTTACGTACTATTGCTAAAGTAACAGTTTTTGAAAAACGATAAATACGGGTATGTTGCATACTTTCGAAATTATTTCCCATCGATTATAAATGACAAAATTACTCGTAGTTTTATTTCTGCTAATATTGTTTCTCTAATTAGAGTATTTTCGATCTTTATATTTCAGAAGCTGTATCTGAGAGAAAACGCATTCAGGTGACATTCTAAAATATATATTCAAATTAAAGTTCATTCAAGATTAATGCTTATAACCTCTACATGTTTATTTTTGACATTTTTTATTCCATAATAATATTTTTTTTCTTCGAGTCCATTCTCTATTATTTTCAATTATTAAATAAATAGTACTTAATCTACTATCTACGTATATATTTTTCATCACACGTTATTTAAGATATGGCTATACTTATGTTTTTAATATATCGATGTCGGATATAGCCTTATAAGTACCTAGGTACTTATACAAACTCGCTTCAATTAAAATGTTTCTTTTAAACAGTAACCAGTATAGATAAATATCTATACTGATTACTGTTTATTTGAAAATGTAAATTGCTGATTTACCTACTTGCTTCTAAACGAATAATATGCAGTTAACTAAGGTGCCTTGTCTATACCTATTTAATTATCCATGTGTAGTGCAGTGTAGTATTCAATTTGAAATATCCAACAAATTTATACAAATATTAGACCGTTTGAAATGAATTTTTTTTGTGAGGAATAAGTTTATTATATGTTGTTTTTGTGGGAAAAAATTTAAATTTTCAGTGCGTTTCTATTATTGACAGTACATTTCTGAACTATTTTATAAAACGATTTCGTATACCTATGATATTTATAACACTGCGATGTTGCCACGATAAAACGTGTATTGTATTTGAAATCGTATTATAACTGATAAAACGTGTCGCCTTGCAGTTTACTGACTACGTTATAATATACTTTCTGACCCCTAATTTATCGACTATAGGTACCAAACTAGCCAACGATTATTATTCAAGTTCACCAATAATTATTGGAGGTGTTTAATCTAAGTTAATAATTTTATAAAGGACATTTTGTTCAAAATAAATCGGGAATATTCGTTAGTTAAAGATAAATGCACATTTACAATATATTATAATGATTAATAAGGAATAATTAAATGACTAATTTTATATACAAATCTATAACGAGCATCTGATAAATTTACGAATATAAAACAAGACTATAAAAAACTTGTTATATAATTTTGTTAGTAAGTATGACGTATATATTACAGTAATATTCGGGAATCTTACAATTGTGCTATGTATTAAAAGTAATAATATATATAGAAAGTTAGAAACATAATTGTATCCTATACAATCCTAGATTGAAGAATCGCCTAATTTAATGGTTCAAACATCGAGGAATAATATATAGTTTTAATTCATTTATTTATGTATTATTACATCTGCTATTGACAATATATTATCTACCTACTTCGTATATACGTAATACATAAGTACCTACATATGGTATAAACCTTGTTATTAATTAAATTTAATGTTTAAAATCCAAATAAATCATTAATGTCTGGAATAAACATTGAAATAAAAAAATGCACGTCTATTTAACACATTGGTCTTAGATAACATATATAATGTAATAGAAACAACAATACCTATGTATATTATGTACTCGTATATTATGTTATCATAATTCAATTTAGTGATAAATAGTGGTAAATTAAATTAAAACTATATGATCTTTAGACTTTAAAATTTTTTAAAAACATTTTCCAATGAAAAAAAAAACAAGTTTTTTATGTACCTATCAATACGACGTGTCTTTTAATGATTGAATATTTTTTAAATAATGGTTATCAGTCAATAATTACTAATTAATATCTAAATAGAGAGTATACGACCTCAATATCTACTTGTATTTAAGAATATTCAAATTGACAAATAAAACAATCTAACCAAAAATTATTATTATTAATTGGATTATTATAATAATTACGCAATATTTATACCGCATATTATGCACATCGCACCTATACCTGCTAATTAATGTTAAAATTTTAAATATTCCATTTAATATGTTCTATTATATTTATATAATATATATAGTATATATAGTATATATTTAATATGTTTTAGATGTTGTGACATCAACTTCTTTAAAATTATTAATACTCACCTATTAAATCATTACAGAAATATTTACAAGTCGATAATTAATTTTGTGAAAAATACGTTGAAAAAACGTATTTTATACATAATATTTTATATTAGCCGGCGACAACAATAATTATTGCCATAAATATTGTCAAATGTTATTTTATTATTCCCGTTTTTAATTTTCCATTTTAAATATTTAGAAAAAGTACGCTAACACATTTTTTATTTAAATGGGATAGGTACACGTACCCCCATTTCAACCACTGCAGGATATATACTGTATAGTGTACGTATTATGTTTTATTTATAATAATAATATTATATAATATTAAACTGCGGGTATTATAAGGTATAATTAAGGATTAATGATGTATTTGTACATGGCATACAGAAATGCGTTGATTTAAAACAAATTTAACTATTAAAATAATATAATAACTTTAACAACAAAATAATGTGTAGTTTTTATATTTGGCATTGAAAACGTGTCAAATAACAATTAAAAATATTTCAATATTCCTAAACGTAGAATTTGACCATATTTTTTCAACAAAATTGATTGTCATGGCTCATGGACCCAAAAAAAGCTATTGCTATTTCAATGATTGTCCGATATAACGAGATTGTCTATATGAAATCGCTGTATAATAATTAATACATTTTATGTGTATACCAGGTATAGGTACTTACATTATAAAATATACCTATACATAATTTTAATTTTGATTTTAAAATTCTCATGAGTACGCCTACGTACATAACATTTATTATTATTTATTTGTTTATAATGTTCTAAAACTAAAAACACATAATATACCCATAGTCTTATATGAATCTAACTGTAATTCGTTTTAAAATACTACATAACGGTAGAATATTATTCTAATAATTGTTGTAAGCGAATGACAGTGAACAAATTTTTAAATTTCATGCTTCGTAATCTAATATAAACTAAAGTAGAATAATTAGTTCCCCCCCCCCCCAGAAAAAAAACCAGTACACTAATAACGAATTAACGAATTTAATCAAGAATATAGAACCGAATCTAAAAGAAATGTGTGTTGTATTATAACTGATGTGGAAATAGGAAAAATGTGACCAAAAACCAGTTAGAACTATGACAACTTTAATTGATTTTAACAATCTATATCGTATATTGAGCACAGGAAATATAATTAACTGATTCCGTAAAACACAGTTTTACATAGGTACGTCATATATGCATATATTACTATAATATAATCTTATTATTATAAAAAAATTTTCGAATTACACGATGGATGCCATAAATTAACGATTTGTACATATTATATATAAGTAAGTATTATAGGTGCTGTATAAAATCGTATTTTCAGTAATTAAAAAATTCGTTAGGTACACAATACTGTACCCTCACGGCTCGCGTGTTCGTTCATTATACACAGTATTCTTGAGATTTTGATAATAATATACACACATTTCGTAATTTTTAGAATGCCTACTTAAATTTTCGAAAAAAAAAAAACTGGGACATTTTTGTATGTAGATAGGTAGGTATATATAAACAATTCAATCATCAAGGTGAACGTGGTATTAAAATCTTTTCAGTGAAAAGGCAGACATGCGTGCGTGCAGGAAACTACACGCACAGCAAAACAGTGACGTATCCTGCGGGGATGGATTTTAAAGGATCGAGACTGTGACACGATCTTTAACATTTTTTTTTTTACTGTGAAAAAATTAAAAACATTATATTGTTATGAGTTTGAGATTAGTTTTCTTTTTTAGTCAACGTTTTGTCCTAGACGAAAATCTACGGGTATAGTATAAACTATTATAGTATAGATATATTATAATATTACAATAAAATACTGCACAGTGCCTAATATAGGTACCTACTACTATAGTTATTATATATTGTAATAGGACTGGGTAAATTGCCTGTGTAGCGTACCTCGTAAGACCACGTGCATGATACTCCCGCGTACTTTTGCACGCACCTGCCAAGCTCGACGTCCTCGTGGGTGGTGAACAGGTTTTTTAGACAGTGTTTGATGTGTGGCACCACCCGGGACAGGGTCTCGCGACTCATGATCACGCCGGGGCCGCCCATGCAGAAGTTCTCGTCGTACTCGAGGCTGAGCAGGCCGAACTCCTCCTGGTTGCCACGGCCGGCCTGTCCGATGAACACCGGCTTCCGGCTATCGACGGACCTGAGCAGAGCGGCCAGCCGGTCTGGCCGAACGTACACGTCATCGTCGGCCCGCATGAACCACTCGTACGCGTCACCGTAGTTGTCCCACATGTGTTGGAGCATCAGAAACGATTTCTTCTGCGGCGGGTACGAGTCGTCCACCGTTGGCAACCGGACCAGCGGCAGATCGTCCATGCCTGGTGGCTGGACCGACGTTTCCGAGCTGTAGAACACGACTCGGCCGGGTATGCGCTGTGCCCACGTCCCGTGCACTGCTGCTGCTCTGGTAGCCAAATACCGGTTGGCCGTCATCACGCCCACGAATAGCAATGATTCGGGAGGTCCTCTGCCACCGTCAGCCTCTCGATTCGTACCGTTGTCGGTATTGTAGTTGGTGACGTCGTCGGTCATCAGCGGTGATGATCGCTGCGAATTCAACGGCCGCAAAGCCGCCCGGACACTTGACCTGCCGCCACAACCCGCGTACAACCGAAGGCGGTCATAAGACCCGCCACCGAACACGTACCCGACGAACAGTCCTAAGATGATGCCGGCCAACACGTGCGTTAAACGCCGCCTCCGGTTGCCGGTTGTCAACTTCTTCTTGCCTCCACCGCCACCGGTCGCTCCGGAAGACCGAAATTTCTTAGAGACGAACTTGTACGGATGCTGTTGTTGCTGCGACTGAGACCGAATGGACGCCGGTGCCGCGCGACCGTTGTACAAGTGATGGTGATGGTGGTCATTGGTGGTCGAGGTGGCCATCGGCGGCTCATCGTCCGTACACGCTGCTGCACTGCACCGCGACGGAACGTAATTCACATGGTGACGGGGTAGACACGTCGGTGAAAATGGGATTGATGAGTAAAGAAATTTTTTTGTAGTTAGGATTGTTATACAACTATTTGTATTTGTATGATCCGAAAACCACGGACAAGAATACGGACGATTTAAAAAAAAAAAAAAAAAAAAAAACCGAACGTGACGGACACCGCTCGACGCGACCGCGCAACGGACGTTACTACGTGCACGATTCACGCGAACGCACTGACACGGTCGTTCGACCACTATGCACGGCTCGGCCACGGGCGACGACGACGTCGACGTCGACGACGATGATGCGGAGACCACATCGGCGGCGGCGGCGACTGGTTCTCTGGCGGTCCCTCCCCGCGCTCCGTCCCATCGTCGTCGTCGTTTCGCGCGATAATATAAAAATTTTCAGCCGTTGCCTCTCCATTGTTGTGTGTAACCTACCCATCATGGACGAGATTTTTTATTCTTTGGCGCGCGCGCGCGCACTAAAAACGTCGTACATATGTACACCTACTTACATACTTACATTGTTATACGAGTTTACGACAACATTATTGTGATTATCGATTATTTACATTGTACGGGTACTACATAGGTGTACACATAATATGTCGTACGTCCCGAAAATTCGGTTAACCGAGTGTGCCCGCCGCCAACACTGCGATAACGGTTGTCACAGGTCACGGCCGTTATTCGAGAAGACGCCGCAACATCCGCTTTTCAATTGGGTTCTATATTGGCAATTTTAGAGGACATATTATTAAGAATAGTGAAAATGTAAAAATTTTAAAATTTAAAAATGTTCGAATATTTTAACTATTTTAACTGTACAATAGTGGTCTCCGTAGGTGCGATATCAGTTTTAAATTTTGGGTGGGGTGAGGGCTAAAGAAAATTATATAAGTACTAAAAATGAGTCATTCGTCATTCGCGCAAGATTTTGGTACCAAATCGCTATTTCAAAAAGAGAAAAATAGGTAAGTAAAAAAAAAAATTTCGTCATTGCTATTTTGTTGAGGGGGGGGGACAATACGATTAATTGGATGAGATTATCCCCTTGCCACCTCTAACTGCGCTTATGATGGTCACGTGTTAGTATCATAATAATGATTACCTATATAAGAACAGGCGCGTAACAAGGATATTTTCCATAAAGGAGATAATATAGGTATTACATTTAAAAAATATATGTAAAATTATTTTGAAAAATATAAAACGTATTATATTAGGTATCATAGTAAAACACATACTCTGTGAAAATTTCAAACTCCTTCGTTTCGGAATTATGAGGAAATAACTCGTTTATTGACTTTCTGGCTTGGTTTTTCCTCTGAATTTTCCTTATTTGTTTATCGAAAAGTAGAAAAATCAGAAAATAACCTCTTAAAAGTACCATCTGATCACATTTATTACCGGGAAATGTGTAGACAAACCCGAATTAAGACATTTCGTGGCTCAGGGGCAATCATTTTTAACAAGGCTCCTTTATAGGTACCTAGATAAAAAACTTGTAGATAACTTTAGGTAGGTATATTTATTTTGATTTTGAAATTTTAACGTACTTTCGTTATACACTAGGCGTGTTTTATTGGGCTTAGTGAAATTTAAACAATTTAAATTATCCTTCCAAAAATTATATGAACGTACCTATATGCTTCTTTTCTGATAAATCAATACATGATATTGTTTTGATAGTACCTACCTACAAAGTACAATACTATGAAGAAAGAACACACGAGTAAAAAACGTATAGTGTGCTAGATACCATTGGAAATCTATTGTTTATTTTTAATTTTTAGAGCTTGGTCACATCCATACACCTCAAAATTAAACGCGCGATTCAACGCGTTTTATTTAGGTGGGTCCTCACTAGAGCATTTTTCCTGAGAATATACATTCGAACACAAGTAAATTTTCTCGAGCAAAGTTCGTGATCTGTTTACCTACTGTATGATTTTTATTGTGGTTAATAGCATTATGGTAATACTGCTACTGAATTGACATAAAATCGGTAGGTATAAGATTGTGTCCACAGCGAGCTCCTGTTTGGCAAATGCTTTGAGCATGGCCCAGAGACCTACAACTATGGATCGTGTTCGAGGTTGCTCACGAACAATCACGAACAGAATATTCGTGTTCGAGATATAACATTCACAATCCACACCTGTATATTTGCTAGTTCGAGTGTGTTGCGAGAAAAACGGTCAAGTAAGGCTCCACCTTTAAGCTTTAGGCGTGCAAGTGTACATACTACATATAACTATATGGATACTTGATTTTTATGCGAAAATCGTTTGGTTGTCAGCCATCCCCAGATCTAGTAACTTTTTACGATACATGTAAAATAAACCATATAACCAAAATAAACCAAAATAACAACACAATTCTTCTGTTTTGGATAACTCTAAAATTGCATAAAAAATTAACCTACCCGGTCAAGTGATATCGGAGGAATTATAAGAACTTAATCAACTTGCTTTCACATGATTTTCGATATTTGGATAATCAAATAATAATTATTTATTTCTAAAAAATAAAAAAAAATAAAAGGAATTTAATGCTTCAATAGAATTAGTTAAAAAGGTGGGACTAATTGGCATATCTCGAAAAGAACGATGATGCATATTGCAAGTCTTGTGTCTTTTTTACTAGAGGGACAGATGATAAAATGTTCGTATTTATTATATAGGCGTATTTAATTTATTTGAGAAAAGTAAACTCACCTATGTACTATATTAAAAGAGTATTATATTGCATCTACTGTAACATATAAGCTTGTACAGACAATTTTTATATTTTTTTTTAAAGGCAAAGACTAGGGCTATGAATTTAATGCAGTAAAAAACCTTAAAAAATGCATTTGAAATGTCAAAAAATGCATTAAAAATGCACTTAAAATGTCAAAAAATGCACTTTAAATTCCAAAAAATGACAAAAATTATAGTATAAAATTCACTTAAAATTGTTTTTAAATGCACTGAAAATTTGTATTTTATATTCATATTAATATTTATATTACAAACACAAAAATTATTCAATTTATTTAATAAAAGAAATTTGATAAAAAAAATATATAAAAATGGTGAAAATATAAAAATTTGAATTCGAATTTGGAAGTTAATTGATTCTCTATGTGTAAAATATAAATTGTTCGTATATACAGCATGTGCAAAATAAAAAATATGTGTGTAAACATGTTAATTGACGGAATTTGATAAAAAAATACCGGAAAATGCACTAAAAAAGGAAAATATGACCTAAAAAGGCAAAAAAATTACCCAAAAAATTAAAAACGCCGAAAAATGCAAAAAAACGCAAAATAAAAGTTTCGTTAATGACTTTGTTGTCACATGATTCAAATTTTGTGCTTAGAAAGCTATGTTTTACAATGAGCTAAAAAAAATGCACTTTCCTACAAATTCACAGCCCTAATTATAAATATACTAGTATATAAAGTATTTGTAATCAATGGTAGACTATTTGGTAGTATATAATGTTATTCAAACAAAACCCAATAAAATTTTCTGCCCCAAAAATGTGATACTCGGGGCAATTGCAAAATAAATATTTAAGGGTGGGGGGGAGATTGTCGACAGATTTTGAAAAGTCAATAAGCAGAAAAAAAAGTCCACCATCTTTATTTTATCAACAAAACTGGAGTAATTTTCCGACCGATTCTCTGAGTGAGGGGTTAGAAATGTCCCATCCCCCTACCCTTGGGATGGCTCGCTGTGTATGTACATAAATATAGTCAATATAATATTGGTAGTATTGGATAGATATTAGTTAGTACTTATGTGTAGACGGTAAACACAGTATAGTTATATATATATAATACAATAGGTAATAATACACAGGAACTAGGAAGCTAATTTTGAAAGTGATACATATACATATTTCCGTTATATTAAAGTTTTATGCATATATAGCTTTGTTTTCTAAATAATAAGCTGTTGCACAATTTTATACAATAGGTGTATAATTCCGTTTCGAAAATTTCTTTATTTCACATTATGCACATATTATATAATTTATATTTGTATTTATTTTTTCTGAAAAATCTCGATTTCGCACACGTAATACACAGTATTAGGCGGCTCGTGGGCTTTGAAAGTGGAAGGGCGATTAAAAACTATTCATTTTTGAAAAGCATATAGAATACAATAATAATTAGGTACCGATTTAATAGATATTTATTGAACCAAAGTATAAAAAAAACTAAAAATTTAAGGGCCTATTCTTCATTTCACTAAACAGTAGGTCTTCCAAGTAGTTTTATTTGAATTTACTATGTGAGTATGATACTGAATTTTTACCTACTATATTATAATAATAATATAATATACATCAATAATAAGAGAATAAATTAAATAAATAATAAGGAAATATAGAAATTATAGAAATATGCAAGCGTCACAGTAAATATACATTAATTGTATATAGGTACACTGCATATTGTTCCGTAGTCCACATGCATGTCGGGCGACGATTCGTATCGCTCCGGCGGCCGCGTTATTACCGAATTCCCCCTCCTGTTTTTGTGTTTTGATCGTATAGTTGTGACGGGCAAATGAATATTGGGTAAGTACCCATTTCAACCGTGCTATTTTTACCTATGTACATATATTTTTAAACTCTGATTACCTTATATAGACTATATAGTGTTTTCATAACAATGGAAAACGATTTTTTACTGACAATAATAATATTTTGAAAATGCCTTACAATAATGTAAATATAAATAATTGTTAATATTTAAATCAATATAATGTAATTAGCTAGTAATTTTAGAGGAGGGGGAGGGAGCGATCGCCCCGTCGCCCCTACACACGAGCCGTCAATGCGCAGGTAACACATGATGAAAATATATTATTATGTATAGGATGGGTTTTTTTTTTTTTTACCGCACCGTCGACGATAACGATGACATGATAAATTACAATAAATATATATATATATTCAGGTATTGACCACAATGAATATTATTGCCTATAATATGTATTCACTTACCGAACTGATTCGATGTTGTTCGGGTATAAATGGCATATTATTATTGCACCCCAACGGCCACTATCACTCTACCGCGGGCGGACATTTTCCGAATAATTGGCGACGATCGTGTATGTATTATTATAACAATATTATTATAGGACATGGGTAGGTAAGTAAAAGTGAAAGTTATCTAAAAGCGAAAAAAAATTCTACGTCTTTCCCGGGAGCGAACATGATAATATTTTCTCGTATGCGCTTTTGAATTTCGACGCGCACCGTGTTTACGACTGCCGCTGAACGCATCATACAATAATAATAATAATATATATAATATGGTCGCGTCGCGCGGGATGCGTCGGGGGCCCGAGCGTTCGCGTCGCACGCGTACATTATCACGTTACGCGGTAGGGCGGGTGGGTTGGGGGGGGAGGCGGCGGCGGCACACTATACAGTATAATAATATGTGTGTGCGTGTATTGCAACGCGCGGTGTGCTTGCGCGCGAACCGCCGCCGCCGCCGCCGCCGCTTGCACTCCTGGAGAACGGATGGGGCACGGCCACGCCCAGCCGCCCGACGGCCGGTCGCGCGTTTTTATCGACTGGAAAATATAAAACGTATATTATTACAACGCGTGCCGAAAATATAATGTCCGAAAATCGCACGATGTCGATATTATATTTTTATACGCGTGCCCAGTAGTGGCGTATACGCAGGATTTGAAAATAAATAGATACCTATTGAATATATAATAATATTATAGTAATCGGTATATAGACACTAGATTAGGCATGAACGATAATAATAATAAATGTATATAGGTGCTATTTGATATTAGTGTTATAATAAAATAGGTACTTATTACTGTTAAAAATATATATTATAATGTACCTACATATACATCATAGTTGAAAATACGTCACTATATGCGTATATGTGCAGTATAATAATTTATACATTGATAATACACTAGTGATGTTACGAACTGTTCGATTTTCGAACCGAACCGAACCGAACCCGGGGTGTTCGGTTCGGTTCGAAAATCGAACTCAAAATTGGAAATATTCGAACCGAACTAAACACAAAATAGT
>JAIPRL010002819.1:0-54086 GCA_025469235.1 Pemphigus obesinymphae | reverse complement strand
CATACATACATACATACATACATACATACATACATGCATACATACATACATACATACATACACACATACACACCTACATACATACATACATACATACATACATACATACATACATACATACATACATACATACATACATACATACATACATATAAACTTATATACATAGTACAATAAACAACAGTCATAGAATAATGCTTTTTCGTTCGTTACATAAATTACCATACTCCTCGAATTTTTGGTACGTTTACACATAAAAAAAAATCACAAACCAAGTATTTTTTTAACAATTCTGTATCAACTTAGCAAAAGGTGTTTAACAATAAAAAAAATTATTAGGTTAAGCTTATTAATATGCGATAAACAGTTTATTTATATTATGTATAATAATATATTTTAATAATTTATAACCAAGTGCGAACATCTGGTTTAATATTAATGTTAATATAATAAATGTATTTTTTAAAATATATAATTAATTAATGAATTATTCATAAATCACGAATATACGTAAATATCTACCTACTATTTACTGAAAACGTCATATTTGTGCATAATCTATTATTATTTATATTTATGTTTTTTAAATATTTAACAAAAACAAAAATCTTAATGAACGTTTCAAAAATGTAAAATAAAATAATTAATTTCATATGAATATATGTATATGAAAATTAATTTAATATTATATACAACAAAATGAATATAAAAAAATGAAAATCGACATGCATGTATCATATTCACTTTTTATTTATTAAATTCTTGATAATTATTATTTTTTAATCCATTTAATCCTAAAATTTAAACCTCAAATATTAATAGAAACATGTTGTTTACAATGGCACTTACAAAAAACTAAGGATTTGTATGGATTTCCATATTTTTGTCTGTTTTATCGTATTGCTTTCTAAAAGTAAGTGTTAAATATACTTCATTAAGTTGTGTATAATAATTTTAATTTTCACTCATTCTGAAGCATGTTGTTGCATACTTCAAAGCATATTTTGATATTTCCTCTTTTCAATAATGTATTTTGGTATTATGTGTCAATTAAATATATATTTTGGTAAATAAATTATTATAACACACGCTTGATTTTTTGATATTTTTTTGTATGCAACAGACATCTTCTTCACCACCAAAATTCACTAAATATCATCATGTTTATATTTTTCTAAACAAATTTAATTTTGCTAATGTTTTATAGATATTATTTTTTAATTTACTAGTAGTTCATCAATAAATAAAAAAAAATTCCTACAGAAAAATTCTTAGATAAAATGTATTATAGTTATTTCCTTGTGATACCAAAAATTATCAATTTAGAAATTCTAAATTTTCGAAGTATGTTCCTATTTTAGTAATATGTGCTTAATGTTAATTTTTAGCTCTTGTATTAGTGTGTTTTTAAGTGTATAAATTTATAATTAAATCGAAAAACTACAAAAATTCATAATCTATTGTAAATTAATTTCTAATCGTATCCCGAGTCTATGACAATTACTTATAGTGACAATAATATATTATATACCTAACCTACTACATAAAGTACTTCACTTTTTCTTAATGCGTTTATTTTGTTCATTTTATTACATTTTATTTGTATAATATATAGGTGTGTGTTTGTGTATATGTATGTGTGTCTTTATGTGCTGGTATTTTGTCGGGAAAACAAATAAAACTTAACTACTCATATACCATTACAGCTGGCTGGTGGTGGTTAACCGGCCGACAACATCATTCGCTTGAACTATGCACCCGGTTTACCCAATAATGATTGTTTACTAGATAGTCTGACGCAGTTATTTGTTTTTACCTAAGACTGAATGAGCACAGAGTATGCTGGCTTTTGTTAATTTCGATTATTTTCAACATGAAAGAGAATGCGTCCGAGAGGGATTGAAGTGAAAACAGTAAAATCGAAAATCGAGAATATCCGAAAAAAGACATTGTATTACGGTTAAATAAATACGAATCACGGTGTTACAAATGTACATGGACTGAAGCGAATACCTTCCCACAGGATATGTGTGTTCGTCGAGATATAAATCGCGTCGAGTCGTTAGAAGTTTCAAAAGTTTTTAACTATTTCGATTTGCTCTTAACACACGAAGGAAAATAAACGATATAGGCATCATCGATGTATACATGTGACGATTTTGATAAGAATGCCAGGTAATGACATTTGTTGTGATGGAAATGGAATATTGATTACGTTATATTATCGATGAACATTTGAAAAAAAATTATAACGATAATTGAAAATTCGGCGTTATACCTATACCATAATCGTATTATAAATAAAATATAAAAATATCTAATTTATTCACGTTACCAAATTATAAATATGTATCTATTATTATTATTATTATTATTATATTCTACTATCCATAAAAACACTCATAAAATTACCCATAAACTGTTCTTTGATTGTTTTAGGCATATTTTTCTGGTTAAAAAGGTTTTTTTTTTAAATTAATTTTTTAAACAGATGTGTTTATTATTTTTTATTATTTTAAAGATGTATTTAAATGGCATAGATAAAAATTGTGGTTAGAGTTTCGGTATTTAAAAATCTATAAACTATATTTTATAAGTTCGTAGCTGGTATACTTTTCATCATTCATTAACAAACTATAAGAATTGTCCAATATTAAATTAAAAGTAAATTTATCAATTTATACTTCAAAAACAAATAAATTAATATTTTTATTATATTTAATAATTCGTTATTTAATTTCTTATTTCTATACACCTCTTAATATCTAGCAAAGGCGTAAATTAAAAAATATAAATAAATAAAAGTATAAAGAAGTTAATATAGTAATTAGAAGAGAAATAAAGAAGGCCAAGGAAAAATTCAATGTTGAAAAATGTCAAGAATTTTAAATGCTCGATAAGATCAATGATAGCTTTAACTTACACAAGAAAATAAAAGAAATGATTGGTACTACTAGGAAAATAAAGTTGGAATTATAAGGTAAAATGATGGTAGTATAATAACAGATACAAATAGAAAGATTAGAAGATGGATGGAATATGTACAAGAACTATTCTCTCAAAATAGGCCAGAACAAAGTAGCATCGGAATGGATGAAGGATTCGATATAATGAAAGAAAAAGTAACAAATATATATTTAAGAATACCAAACCAAGGAAAGCAGCAGGACCCGATAAAGTACCTTCCGAGTTGTTAAAATTGCTTGATGATGATATGGCATAGATATGTTAGTTGATTTATTCAATACGATTTATGCATCAGGAAATATTCCGGAAGAATGGTTTACATCAACTTTTATTACATTGCCCAAGAAAAATAACCCCAAAGAATGCTCAGATTATCGAACAATAGCTCTAATGAGCCATACATTGACATTATTTTTAAATATAATACATCGATGAATATATGCTGAATTGGAGAATGACATAAATATGACACAATTTGGATTTAAACAAGGAATAAGGACCAGAGAGTCATTATTCGGTATAAATAACCTTATGCAAAGGTGCTTAGATGTCAATAGAAATATTTTTTTTTGTTTTATAGATTTTACCAAAGCATTTGATAACGTACAGTATGACAAATTAATAAAAATATTAAAGGATAAAAATATTGACAGCCGTGATATAAGAATAATTTCAAATCTCTACTGGAATCAAACCTCCAAAACTAAAGCGGACGATGAGTTCTCAGACGAAATAAAAATAAAAAAAGGAGTTAGACAAGGTTGTGTTTTGTCTCCCCTATTATTCAATATTTACAGTGAAGCAATTTTTGAAGAAGGGATCCTCCACGAACATATTGGTGTTAAGTGAATGGGAAATTTGTTAACAACCTAATATATACCGATGACTCTGTCATTCTAGCGGGAACCATGGCGCATCTGCAAAGAAGCATGGACAGGCTCTACAGTGCATGCAACAAATATGGACTTGAGATGAATGTTAAGAAAACTAAATTCATGTTAATAACCAAAGACCAAATAGACATTCGCAATAACGAATTCAAATTAATCTTAAATAATGCCATAATCGAAATAGTGTATTCATATAAGTATCTTGGTACATGGATTCACAGTAAGGAGGATAACTCAAGAGAGATCCGGTGTCGAATTGAAATTGCTGGATCAACATTCTTTAAACTAAGGAAAAGTTTTTCAAACAGAGATCGACTATTAGATTTAAGAATTAGGATGTTGAAATGTTACGTGTTTTCTATATTGTTCTACGGAATGGAAGCTTGGACTCTAAAGAAAGCAGATGTTCAAAAAATCCAATCATTTGAGATGTGGTGTTTCTGTAGGATTTTCAACATATCTTGGGTTGACAAAGTTACAAACGCAGAAGTTTTAAGAAGAATAGGTAAAGAACCAGAGATGATGAAGATTATAAAATCTAGGAAGTTGCAATACTTTGGACATTTGCTTAGAGGTGAAAAATATCAGCTCTTGCCACTCATAATACAAGGAAAGATTTGCGGGAGGAGGAGCAGGGGAAGGCCTAGAACGAGCTGGCTGCAAAATTTAAAAGAGTGGTTACAATACAACACTAAGGAACTATTCAGTGCATCCAAGGACAAAGAACATATAGCCATGATGATTTCCAACCTTCGATAGAAGAGGAACATGAAGAAGAAGAAGAAGAAATTAAATAAATACAAATAATTAACATATATTTCAGTCTAAATAGACAATAGAATTTAATTTTAATTAAAATTTAAAAAGTTGAAAAACGACCTCATTGAAGTACCAAATATATCCAATTGTAGAAAATTGGATACAGACAAGAAAATATAGCATTTTAAAATCAATACTATCATGATTTTTTAATGTTATCTGATTATTTTTTTCCATAAGATTTTTTACTGGTTTTTTACATGTTTTTTCCATGCTTTTACAAAAGCCATTTTTCTTCCAAGTTTTTTACACAATATTTTTTATACGTTTTTACTATAACCTAATAAATCAATCTGATTCCCATCATAACCTTTTCGCACTCCTGCCAATGTGGTTTGTTCCTGCGTTTTATAATATTTGAATTTGATTATTGGTATTTGTTAATAATATTATACTATTTTGCATTTGACATTTTTGTACATTGCGCTCTGTTTGTTATTTTTCCTTTGCTTTTAAAACTCATAATGTCATATTTTGTAAACAAACCAAAAATAATTGTGAAGTGTTGTATTACAAACTGGAAAAGTTTGGAAATGGATCCAGATCTTGTGAGTCATTTTACATTTCCAAAAGATCCGCTCATGTTAGTAATTTTTATTTCTAAATTATTTATTACAAACTGTCCCTAAAGCTTAATTTTTAATTACTGAGTTTAGATGTGAAATTTGGATTAAAAACTGCGGTTTAACAAATCTCAAAAATATTGATGCTGCAATATTGAATAAAAAATATCGGATATGTTCTTTACACTTTGAAAACTCAATGTATAAAAATGATCAACATAATCGACTCAAATCTGACGTCATACCAAAATTATTAAATTATGATCCTGAAGGTTCTCTTAAAGATCATGGTGATAATGATTCAAATGAAGAGTGTTTACCTTCATGTTCAACACCTGGTATGTTACACTAAATATTTATACTAGATATCTGTTTGGTTATGAAAATTTTACAATTCATAATGATCCATACCATATTATAGGTGTATATATATATATATATATATATATATACTGTTTTTCTGACAACTCTTCTTATTCAACATTTTTTGAGTCTCTATGCTACTCTTTTGATGTGAATACATCAACTTCAGCAGAATGTCAAACACCACCATCTTTATCAAGTCGAACCACTCGCAAAATGGCCCTAAGAAAAAAACTGTTTGAAGAAACAAAGAAGAGAAAACAACTAGAGTCATTGGTGTCAAACATAGTGGTAGCTGAAAAATATTCCATTGAAACAGCCTTGAAAGTGTGTGAAAAATACTGCTCACCAACTATATATCTATTGGTAAAGTCTCAAATTGGTAACAAAAATCGGAATTCAAAAGTGTATAGATATTCAAGTGAAGTTAAACAATTAGCTCTTCATATTTTTTTTTGTAAGTGCAAAATTGTACAAAATGATGAAACAATCCCTCTCTCTTCACTCATGCCGAGTCACTAGTAAATATGAAATAACACCGGGACTTAATGATTTTCTTTTTAATTTACTTTCATATAAAACTAGTAATCTAAAACCTGATACTCTTGATTGTGTCCTTTGCGCAGATTAAATGTCACTTAAAACTCATTTCTTTTATAATGTTGCCAAAGACAAAATAGTTGGGTTCCATGAGACAACTAATTCTAGAAAATATGAACCTGTCAAGTATGCTCTCGTACTTATGCTTAGCGACATGGGTATATTTAATTAAGTTTTTGATTCAATTTAATTTAATTGGTCCAAACCCATGTGAAAGTGTAACTATTGATCTTCATGGAGAATATTTTGAAAAACAGAGCCATTTTTAATAATTAATATTATATTGTATTTTTTTGTCACATAACTTAAAAGACAATCTACGTACCTATTAAATATTTTTAATTAAAAATTATTATTACAAAAAATGTAATATATATTTAATTTAAATAGTTACCTTTATAATTTTTTCTTGACATTCACATCCAAAGCTCATCCATATTTGCTAAATAGATGAAATAGATAAACAAATAAATAAATAAAAATAGGTAGAATAAATTTCATCTATTTTGTGCACGAGATTCTGGTAAAATGTAAAATGGATAATACCGAACAGTTTCGCGGTGATAAAAGAAAAACATAAAATATACTACGTGGTTACACTGATTGACATTTAGTTTTTGCTGACCAGTGCACCATCACCCATCATTAGAAATGTATTTTTGTTATATTTAAATATTAAAATATATGTATTGGTAAATAATAGAAACGATAGAGGCGACTGCGGATGTAGTGCTGTACTTACGAGAAACTTATTTTAATTTGTACTCAAATAATATTTATTGCAAAATTAAAAGAATTAATACTTACAAGGAGTTACAACCGGTAGGTGTTGCACTCAAGCTAGTATTTACATAAGATTACAAGTGATATATTTGCCGTTAATCATAATAAAATATTTACAGAATATTTTTTTCAAAAATATTTGCATAAAATGATCAACAAATATTTAGAAAACATTTGCGAAAGATTTCTTTTGGAATATTTTCCATTAATCACCATAAAACATTTATACAATTTTTATTCTGAAATATTTTTTTGTGATCATCAACAAATATTTTGAAAATATTTTCTTTTTCCAAATGCTAATCAATGTCAAGGTTATGCTTATGATTGTCTTTGACTGGAAGGGCCTTATCTACCACGAATTTCTTCCTAGTGGTCAGACAATTAATCATTTTCGTTACCTTGAAACCTTGAGATATTTGCGTGAAGCTGTGAGAAAAAAGAGGTCGAAGATGTGGAGAAGCGGGAAGTGGGTACTGCATCACGACAACGCCCCTGTATATACTTCCCTCTTCATTTGCGATTTTCTACAAAAAATGTGATGATAGTCATTCCCCAGCCTCGCTACTCAACAGATCTAGGACTAGCAGATTTATTTTTGTTCCCAAAAATAAAGAGGCCCATGAAAAAAAAATGGTTTGACGATGTTGGGGTTATTAAATAAAAATGGCTGGAGGAGCTGAAGAGCATTCAGGAAGAATACTTCTAGAGGACCTTTCTGCAGTAGAAGCGATGATAGAAAAAGTGTATTACCACCCAAAGAGAGTACTATGAAGGGGATACAGTTTTGTAATTTTTAACTATTAAAAATAAATGTATATAAAGAAAGTCCTGGAACTTGTTGATCAGACCTCATATATGCAAAATATCTACAATTATTATATATATAATTTGAACATTTATTATTTAATAAATATTTATAATATAAATTTTTTAATTTAAAATTAAATAAAACATTGTTTTAAACACATGTTTTTACCATATGTTCAAAATAGTATTTTAATCAAAATCAGCTAGTACCTATATTGTTTTAGATTCTGAGCGAAGCGAGGAATGTATTGATTTTACCATGATGTGACTTTATTTTTAATTTTTAATTTTTATATGTCTGTATCTAAACGATTTATAAGAAGAAGTGGTTCAACCATTTCATGTAGCAATATTTTCTGGTAGCAAATTACATCTAGTTGGTACTTTAAACAGATCATTTTTCGATATTTTTGATAAATGCGTAAGAAAAAACTTTTAAAAAATTTGCATAATAAACGAAAAACACGATTGTGGTATAATTCTTCATAACTCCAAAAATACTGATGCTATAGGCATGAAATTTTAATCACAAACATATATATATACATAAAGTATTATTTTTCGTTAATTTTTACTTATTTTCAAGCTATTTATAGCAATATTTAAATTTGTGATATTTAATTTATAATAGGCTTAATTTTAGTTTTTAAGACCTGAAAATTTAATATACTATTAAAAGTATGCCATTCTACATACAAAACTTTTAAAAATTAGTACGGACTCCAGGTTTATTAATATTTTAATTTTTAACAAAAATGCACTATTATCAAGGTTTTATTTTATTGCACTGTCGAATATTTATTATATTTAATCAAGCCATTAGTACCATTTTTGATTGGTTATTTATACAGTCATGTACTATATTATATGCAAACTAAACGTATTAAAATGAATGACACTCGATTCGTTTATTTTTATTAATATCTTTATTTGAATCTATCTTTCTATAGTGGTTATTTTTCATTCTCCTCCTTTTCTCCGTAACGATTACGACGTAACGGAATGTTACTTTATATGTACCGTACTAAATAATTATAGTCTATAAATCGCGTAAAACTCATTCCGTAGTCTATGATAATATTGTGTCGCAAATACAGCACAAACGGAAGTATAAAACGTCAGTGCTATAAAAACGTTCTCGAGGATGTGTATCATCTGCACGTCCGGTAGAAGAATTTTGGCGCCGAATTTTATTATCAAAACACACGCAGGAACAAGGTTTATTTATAATGTTATACTTGTCACTTATTGTATAATATATAATTATGTAACTTTTACGAAAATCATCTAATTTCAATACGAGAATCGTTAAGTTATTTTAAATTATTGTCCCTTCAAGCGATATTATAATGACTGCATTGAACGATATTACTATACGAGTATTAACGAATGGTTTCATCAATATTGGTTGCAAGGACGATCATAGAAGGAGGTTCAATAAGTGTCAATGCTAAGGTTTTTTAACCAGGACTTTGGTATACAAAATACTATTATTTTATTTTATGTAATTTCATTTTATATGTCTATTTTTCGATATTAGATTAGGTATTTGCTATTTTCGGTCAATTTACGTAGGTATTATCTAGAAGAATCCATATAACACCATCATAATTTATAACATTATAATAAATATCCTATATATTATATACATATATAATATTTGATACTTATATTATGTGTTGAATTATGTGAAAAGAATTCATATTTAATGGAATAATTTTCTATAAAAAATCAAATCTTTAGATAACTTAGAAATATATTTCTAAAAAAAGTTATTTTATGATATTCATAATGGCGGTTTCTAAAAGGGTCAGAACATAAAAGTAGCGTATTTTTTTTACTAATTTGGACATTAAAGTAAAAGTATAATGAATTAAGTACCGATACATATCAACTTACTTAATTTGAGATTATTTTCTAGAGCTCTGTGGGAATTGTTTTTTGAGTTATTAAAACCGCATGTTCAAACATAGTATTTATTTTTAAAATATTGAATATATATTTACATATAGGTTTTTTTTAAAACCCTGAATCATTTAATAAACCAGCTAGATATTTAAATTTAATAAAAATGGTTAAATTCATCAGATAAGTATCTACAATATTATGGAATCTTTTTATCTTCATGTATGAAAATTAAAATTTAACGTTACAGAAAATAATATATAAGATTCGAAAGTATATGTATTTTTAATTATGATATAACAAATTAATTTCGATAAAATTAAATTGATTAACTTAAATATTTATTTATTAATTAAAATTAAATATTATTAAGGATGAGAAATTATTTTATACTTTTGAGTTAATTATAATTGAGTTAAAGTTTAATTATAGCGTTGAAATTATTAAGTCAAAATAGTTGTCAAAAGTTAAAATCAAATGATTTTATCTTAATTTTTAATATAAAATCATTATGCTTAAAGTTAGGTTAACTGAGTTGTAACGAATTATATTATAATGAAGAGAAGTTGATAATATCACAATATTACGAGTAGATATTTACCTATATCTATAGAAGGTATGCTTCAAGATGAAATAAATATTTTGCACGAGCTAATTTCAAATTCATAGTGAAGTAATGAAATATATTGGTTTGACAATTATGTGATTTATATATAAGTATAACGTTAAAAGATTCAAAAAAAATTATCGAAATAGATAACGAAAAACGTAACAGAAATGATAAACCAAAAATGTAGAAAAACCTAAAACAAAATATAACGAAATCGAAAAATTTGGAAAAACGTAAAACAAAACATAACGATAAACGCAAAGACTTTGATTACATTTAAATTATCATAAAGTAAAACATCAAATATTTCTTGAGGTGTAAATTCTTATAAGGTTAAACAATAAAAATCTATAACGTTTAAAATGATTATAAGGTTGAACACTAAAAACTCTATAACGTTCAAATTGTTACCTAAAAGCACTTAAAAAATTTAGTTATATAATATAATGTACATATTATGCAATATGTTGCAGTTATAGTTATAGTTATGCATAACTCCTTAGAAATGATGCGTTTGTAAGGGCCTTAAATAGTTAAATTACCTTCGGTAAGTACATTGATTACTATTGTAGCCTATTGAATTATATGGTATACCTACAAGAGTGCTCGGGTATCGGGTTCAAGAATATAACGACGACCATACGATTTTTTTGCACTTATTTTTTTATTAATTTCAAATTTTCAAAATTTAATTACTTATCTGATGTAGTTATTCGAAGCATATTGAAGGATATATTTGATATAAGCTATCTGACTGAGTGAAATGAGCGAGTGATCTTGGTCCCTGCCAGGTCACTAAATGCGGTAAATAATAATAAAAAAGTTGCAAAAAATAAATTTTTTTTTGTTAAACGTTTGAAAAACGTAATAGAAACGATAAAAAAAAATTTAGAAAAACATAAAACAAAACATAACGATACACGAAAAGACTTGATAACATTTAAATTATCATAACGTAAATCATCAAATATTCATTAACGTTTAAATTGTAATAAAGTTAAACAATAAAAAGTCTATAACGTTTAAATTCATATAACGTAAAACACTAAAAACTCTATAACATTTAAATTATCATATAAGTTAAATAAAATAATTTTCTTTTGATTCGAGCCCTGCTGTAAACTCATGTAAGAGTCGAATATGTACTTTGGACTAATGAATTATTTGATATCTAATTAGTTCTTGTTGATATTTTAAAAATGTCAAAATTTTCCCATTTATATTCTTAAGTATAAAGGTAAACTACTAAAAATTGATAGAAAATTGTTCTTAATTGGAACTTTTAATATGTAACAAAATATTTACTTTTATTAGCAACTTCTAGATGAATTTAAAATTAGATATTTTTTTATGTATACATTTATTTGGATAATATAGTAGGAATATTGAGTAGGAGTTTCAAGTAAGGTTTTGTCTGATAGGAAATTAGTGGTGATATAGTAATCCTATATATATACGTACATTCTTTATTTTATATAAAAAAAATAAAATAAAAATTTCGGTTATTTGAAAATATTTTAAAAACAGAATTAAATTATCTAAAAAGAATATAATTATTTATAAAAATGATATTTGATCAACTATATTTTATTTAAAGTTCAATATACGTAATATTTTTCATTTATTTTAAAATAAAATAAAATACTACGTGGTGACATATTCGGTACCATACAGCCTTTGGTAAAATGGCATGTTCTTATTGTAATAACCAATAGTATAATAAGTTTTACTAGATAACATTGTGTATTATGTTATTTTACATTACAAAACTTATAGATATTATTTACATTTTCTACATTACCCCACAACTACTTCCTATATAAGATTATATTTGTACGTTGAATACAGACTACTATAACATTATATTGACAATGTATTATACTCACATATATTGAAGCGGTGAAAAATCGAATTACGGTTAGCAAATTACATTCAATTAAGGATTCTTTAATTGTACTTTTTTTTATATGAGATTAGTTAAACTAAATATAAACGAAAGTGCTATATTTTAATTCATTGTTAGAGTTTAATTTATTTAAAAAAAAAAATAATTTCAAATCAAGATCGATTGAATTGCATAAAGAAATTTTAAGAAATATATGAAAGTTGGTGCGAGTTAGAAAAAATTGCATATAGAACTGGAGATTTAGATATATAAAAAGAAAAAGAAAGGCTTTGACGATTGTTTAAATGATTTATTTGACATAGCACATACAAATGCATTAAAAATGATGAAAATTAAAGAAGGTTAAGCATTTTTAGAATTTGCAAAGGCAAAAAGGCCTTCCAGGTTCTAAATTGAATATTATGATTTATAGGTATAGATTTAAAGTTATCTAAATTAAAATATAAAAATAATGCTCCGTCAGTAATACAGTAATAAAGACTAATTATAGTTTGTAAAATATAACTTATTGATAATTATACTTGAAATTTTTTATCTCCCTATTTCAAAAGTGTCAATTATTTTGAATACAATTTTCTAAAATATCAAAAAATTGTTATTAGAGTAGCATAATATATATTACACATATTATGTAATAGTTTTTAAATCTTAGAAACTAATTCCAAAAAAAAAATTTATGAGCATTAGTAAATATCTATAAAATATAAATATTTGGTAAAATAACTACAAAAAAAAAAATTATAAATTACCAAAATTATAGAAAAAGAGGAAGAAAAAAATCTGAATATTCCAATGTCCAACATATATATCAATATTAAATATATTAACTTCACATTATAATAATATTTATTATGGTATAACTATTACAACATGACTCGTTATGTCCATTAGTTATAATATTTTATAATACTGGTTCAAAATAAACGTCAAATTGTAATTTGGATATTATAAAAATATTCTAAATTATCAAATAATCTATTCGTGTTGAATATAATCGATATTATAAATTATCCGTAAAATTATAGTATTATTTATAAACAAAATAAATATTTTAATATTAAAATTATTTAAAATTAAAATTTAATACGTAGTTTTCGTGTGAAACATATTTAGGTAATAATTTCAAACATTTTTCAAAAAAGCACCAAAATCAATATTTGAGTAGGTACTTATATAATAAATTATACTATTAACGCTCATATTTTTCATATTTTTAGATTATTCTTTACATGTGTCAACAAATATTACTGTTAATTAGGTACACATTTAGATAATATAAATAACTCTTAAGACTTTTGTAACAAACTTTTGTACTCCTATAAAAATGTACCACGGGGAGGGGGGGGGGTTAAAATTGCCTGAGGTAAAAATAAACTAGCGTAACAGGCGATTTTTACCCCCCTTAAATCTTAAATACAAGTTTACAATTATGAATATTCCCCAATTATAATACAAATTCAAATGCTTTAAATAACTCGAGTACGTCAAATCATCAAATACATTTACAAATTTAATTGATTATTATATAAATATACGCGAGGGAAGTACAAATTGCCTGAACAGTAAATCGTACGTAAATTAATATATTTTAATAGGGAATAAAAATTGCCACAGCTAAAAATCATATACATTATATTTTTATATGAATAAAAGAGAGTTAAAAATCGTCCGAAAAAAAATCGTACATATTATATTATTTCATTTACCACAGGGGGGTAAAAGTCACCTAAGCTTAAAATCATACACAATATATTTTTATATATACTAAATAAAAATTAATTTCCAGGCGATTTTTACCACCCTATTGTAAATGTATTAATATAATATGTACGGTTTTGTTTAGGCAATTTTTACTTCCCTTGCGTATATTTATATAATAATGAATTAAATTTGTAAATGTATTTGATGTATCGAGTAATTTAAAGCCTTTGAATTTGTATTATATTTAAAGAATGTTCAAAATTGTAAACATGTGTTTAAATACAAAATTTTACATGCCGGTAAATTTTTAAGGTTGGTAAAAATCGCCAGTTATGGTAGTTTATTTTTACCTCTCGGGGGGGTAAAAATTACCTATGACATATATGCGCTGATTTTTTAACTAATCCCGGAGTCCGTTTTTATTTTTTCCAATTCAACCACTGGTTAAGTCTTCAACTAAAAGTTAAGTTATCGCATTTTTAAGTATTTGGTAAGTATTTGACAATTTCAAAGATAACGATTTTGTTTTAGTATTTTATGTATTTATGATAAAATTGTTGTCAATTACCTTCCATTTACTATTACGTTTTGATAATTTGTTGTATGTATGTTTTACCAATTTTTTGTTTATCTTTTCTGATACGTTTTTCGTTATCTATATATCAATGGTTTTTTTAGGATTGTACTTTTAACACTATTAACACGTTTTTGTTCCCTATTGCATTTTTATACGTAATTTTTACAATATTTGGGGTATTAGCAGACGAATAATATTATTAAAATTAATTTAGCCATTTTTAAAAACTCGAAAAAGCATTTATTATAATGTAAAATCGTCGAAACATGAAATAAAAATAAATAGCCATATATATAAACGCACTATGGTCATCAAAGGGCACAGGTGGAACGCATGCGTTTCGTCGTATCGATGGATTAATGTAGGTAATAAAATATGCGTTTTACAAGTCATCCCCATAGGATAATGGCCGTCCAATTAGCTATTAAGTTTCTATATATAAAATCTAAATATATATATATTTAGTCTACACATAGGTATATGTATGCATTTTTATCAACTAAAATACACGACTGTAACCAAATAAATAACTTTCAAATTATCCAATTTTGGGGACGGGCTTTTAAAATTAATTGTAAATTTTATCGGATATATCGAAAACACGTGTACGCGACAAGTTTTTTTTTTCAAACCCTATGAACAGTGGCGTACACGAAGGGGTTCAGGGGTGTTAGTCGACACCCCTATAATAATAGGTGGTGGATAGTAGACTAATATTATTCCAATATACTTATTTAAGTAACGATATTGATTACAAAAATTGTTTGGGTACATTTAATAGATGGTTGGTATGTTGTAAAAAAGTACTGACACCCCTTGCAGAAAATGAGTGTGCGCCACTGACTACTAATGGTCAATATACCGTTTATGTACTTACTACACAGGATTTACATACCAATGATGTGGTAAACATTGACGTTACTAAAGTTGTTTTCACATTGATCCAAGTGAAGGGGGAAGATATGGTGAACGCTATTCCATGAAATTTTATTTTGTCCATCTAATTATTTTGTCCAATAATAAGCATTCATTTTATAAATATTTAGGTGTGTTTAAAACTAGAATATTACTATCTAACATTTATTATGTATTTAATTAACTTAAGTATTAATTTATTCTTTCAATTTAGTGAAATTTCAAAAACTGTAGCAAGAAGTAACTTTAAGTATGCAAACCCATTAATATTGAAGTTTTTATCATTGCTTTCAAATATATTCAATATGTTCACCGCCATATTATCCTAGCCGACAAGCGAAGTGAATTCATCTGTTCCTTAACGAGATTTTATTTTAAAGTATTATTTAAAGTATAGAAAAGTAATATAATTAGTTTTTCTCAAGGAATTTTGAAGTGGCCATTTATAATTACATGCTACTTGGAGAAAAAAAACTGAATAATATATTCATATCCCATCTCATCCACTCCTGCTTAAGAGGACCTGATACCCGTATTCGTTTTGTCTGTCTAACCAACTGATAATATACAAAATTTAGGTTCAGCGTTTGTATCAATAACTTTCTCATTTTTAATGTTGGAGTAAAGTGACCTAATAACAAAATTAAATACAAGATTATGATCTATGACATTGTCCTTTTTTAAAAATTTTAATTTTAAAAAGAAAACTATATCTATTTTAATTAATAAGTTTTAAAATAGTTATATCTCTTTATAAAATGAAAATTTTGGAAAAATTACTCAATCGCATAGATATTGATCTCACCTATGGTTTAAATAATAGGTTAATTTACTTTAATATTAGAAATATCAATGTTTTGATAAAAATTCTGAACGCAAATTTCATATTTAAAAGTACCTACAAACGTTTGAGCTATACTCAGAGTATTATTAAAAATACTTAAAAAAAAATCGAACTTAAAATTCAAGACATCTATAATGAAAATCTAGTATTATCAATTTTCGAACATTTTGAGAAGCGTTACATAAAACAAGCCATTCAGTTAGAAATGGAAGCACTTTTTTAGTTGGTTAGAATCCTAGTAATGGATACATTGCATTTAAAGGCAATGATAAAAATGTCTATCCTTAAAACAATTCATATATATTTATTTATATCAATATTATATTATACTGCATAATTATATACATTGGGCTTAAAAATATATAATATATATACTAGCTAAATTACCCGGTATTGCCCGGATTCGAATGTTTTGTTTTAAATATTTTTTTAATCATTATAGAAACTTTTCTGTATTTAGGTATAACGTTTCTTAAGGAAACCTTCTTTAGTAATTTCATTTGCCCCAATGTTTAGTATTTTACATATTCTATTTGTTTAATCCATTTTAATAACATTTATAAAAATATTTTATATATTTACAAATACCACAGAATTTGACATTAGTGCTACCTATGTTACACAAACTTCTACAGAAGGTCAATTATTCTTAAATTTCTCAGAAAGTTTGAATAGTCAATTATTCATTAAATTATGATTTTTCTCATTTTAAAAAATATTTGAAGTAGGGGTAAAATTTTGAGGTTATATGTTATGTGAAAAATCTTAAAAAAATGAAAAAAAATTTTCGTAAAAAAATTAAAAATAAATTTCTAGAACCCTATTGCAGCGCCACTTACCTGGTCCAATTTTGAATCTAAACCATTCAAGAAACCACTCTAATACACACACAAAATTTCATCAAAGTCGGTTCAGCCGTTTAGGAGGAGTTTGAATACTTAGACAGAAGAAATATATATATAATATATATATAAAGATAATAGATATTCAAATATTTTATTGATATTGCAAATTTCAGTTAAATATGATCAATAATTCAGCTGAAATATATAGACTGCACACACCAGACGATTGAATACTTTGTTTCTCATATAATATATAATATTATGTTTGTCCCGAACTCCCGAATAATCTCCGAAACTATTAACTCGATATACATGTGGATAATTTTTATTTTGTATTTGTATCTTTTCATTTCTTGAATTAGAACATATAGGAACGATTAATTTTGTAAATTGTATCTTTAAAGGAGAAAAGGTTTCTTTAAATTTTTATTATAATTAAAATTATATTTCACACCTTAACTTCTCTTAAAACAGGCAATTACATGTCAAATGTTCTGGTTTGAGTGGCTATAGGTACAATATAAATTATGCAAAAAGGGACTCAGTATTTTCTGAAACTTTATATTACCCGATTAAGGTTCTGAAAAATTCTCAAATTTTCATTACTTCCTCAGTATTTTATCTCGTGGATTTAACAAAATTAATTTCCAATCAATTTTTATAGCATTTTATATTTTTATATTGCTCTAAAACTAGTTTTAATAGATTTTATTTTAATTCATGCGATAAAAAATTGAGGAGATAATTACAATGCTAGAAATTTTTCAGAAAATTAATTCGATAATATGTAATTTCAAAACTTGAGAAATGCTGAAACTCTTATTTACATACATTTTAACACATTCGCGAGGACTCTCTTAAGAGGACACTACATCAATCATAATTCGGCCGTAATACACTAATACCTAATTTTTTTTCGCTCGAGACAAACTTATTCAAGCCATATTTTTATGGTAAATTTTCCAAATTTTTACAAGTTACAAAGGATAACATTAGCTATACATTAGCATTTTTATATTTCTAAATTACATTATTTTAAGTTATTCATTTGTAAATATTCAATTTTTCAAGTTTTTTAATTTAAAATAATGATTGAGTAATGACGAACTTTTAATCATTTTAATTTTTAAAAAAATGTAGTAAACATTGTCTGTATTTGACATATTTTTTAATGTATTTTTAATACTATTAAGTATAAATTATTTTTATTGAGAAAGATACGTATATGTTAGATATATTAACTCCATCAATCTTTAAATATTTGTGAATTTATAAAACAAAATAATAAGACTATAAATGATTCTTTAAACTAAATCAATTTTTAAAGTAAAAATTATCAAATTCAATTTCTAGATCAAAAGTAAATAATTATATATAACTAAGAGAAAGGTTCGTTTTTATTTATCAAAAAAAAGTAACAATATCGGAGCATTTGTCGTTTTTAATAATAACTTTACTGCAAAATTAATAAATAATGCATTTAAGAACGAAAAAACCGAATAATACGATTTCTTTATAAATCAATATTTTTCTTATGTAAAAATTTAAAACATTTAAATATTTATTTAATGAAAAAAAATAATTCAGACAATGTGCACTTTTATAGATTTTATACCGCAGTCTAGATGTCTTGAGTATTTTAAAGATTCTTTTAAGTATTTATGCTATTATCTAATTACATATTAAAATTTTAAATAATTTTTTAGTGTAAAGAAATTAACTTTGTTGTTGTTATCTAATATTAATAATCTGGTAACTATTAATATTATTAAAATATATTATAAAAAGAATATAATATTAATTTTTATGTTCAAAGGGTTATATTGATATACAAATTATGTATATATAGATGTAAATAATTATTAGGAAAATTAGTAACATAATAAAATTTTGAAGATTTTTAAACATTTCGAAAATTTCAATTAAATCTATCTCTTTATTGTACTTTTAGTTATTTAAATGCGTAAAAAGTATTTATTTTTATATTTATATTTGTAAAATATTATTTAATACGTATTTAAAATACATTTTTCAACCTTCATTTTAATAATATTCGTGTAATGTTTCAAAATCCATTGAATAATGGAAATAATACTAATAAATAGAAAATTTATTTTTTATTTTTTTTTCGTTATTTTTGTTGTCGACATATAGATTTATTTTTTATTTGCTTACCTTTATCAAGCCAGTCTTAATGTAATTTCGAAAAATTCAAAATGTTTAGGGGAAAAATTAATTTTATTATTCGAACCAAAAAAAAAAAAAACAATATAATCTAACAATATTATAAAAATATATTCTCAATGTCCCTTGCCTCCTCATGACTATGCACCTATTATCCGTGTGTTAACCAGTCTTGCCGATCATAGGCGTAATATTAGCAGCGATTCCTTTCTAGTATTTTTTTGTCTTGTCTCTGTAGACACTCCTTCCTTACTATCTGGTATTAATTTTAGAGTTCCTGCACATGAATATTTTCTTACATAAACTCTATATCTATTTGATTATTCTCTCGAAAATAGCCATTACAAAGACGGCAGACCACTTGAAAGAGAGGGAACCTAACTTTTATAGGGAAGTCATGATGGAAAATATTTCTAAAATATTTGGATTTTGAAGAATGAAGAATGTTTATGTATACGTAGAACTATTTAATTTATATTATTTTGTTTTGGAAAATAATAAGTATAAATTAGTTTTATCTATTGAAGGTCATAGTTTACCGATAACAGTTATTTCACTTCCAGCCGACTCTATAAATATGAGTCATATGAAAACGTTAGTCAGACTAAAAATGCGCTAAAACTCAATGAAACATTTAGTATCAACAAAAAACCCGTTTTTCGAAATGGGAAATCAGTACTCTTTTATTGTGTACCCACGAAGTTGTTCGATTTACATGGGACGAGTTGAAATATAAATTCCTAATATATTCAGCTGCGACGTCTTTGGTCGCGGGGACGTTGTGACGCAGTGGGCCGTGCCTCTCAGTGGCTTATCGTCTATAAAATATTCAACGCTTAACAGTACCCGGTCTTAACGAGCGCTAAAACCGCGGACAAAGTATACGCATAATTAGTCGAGTCGTTTGTTTATAATTCATAATAATTTCGAGACTTGGTGCTTGTACGAGGCCATTCCTCTCCGGTTTATTAACCCGATATGAATATTAATGTCAGCCCTGTTCCGACGTGCGGGTGGCACCGTCATCGTTGGATGAGCTGAAATCCTCATTATTATATACTGCTACTATATGGAGTCTATTTCATTCACTGCTGCCGCCACTGCAGTGGTGTACTTACCGGGCGATCGGAAGTGACATTTTCCGTTATTCCTGCAACCGTGCACTTTCTTAAAACTTAGTTTTTTCCTTTTATTAACCTAAGTCATAAGTATATAATATTGATTTTTGTCCTGATGTCGACTTGAACGTGCAAGTTTTGATCCAGGCGACGATATTACGATATCTAATATGAGAAATAATATATTGGTACTAAGTACAATTTTCATATTCTTAAAATTGACATACCATAATACATTATGATGCATTATATCATTATCATACAACGGAGTCACGCATTTTAAGCATTTGAGCTGAGAAATTTATTTTGTCAGCTAAGTCATGATTTTCGAAAATTGGTTTATTTTTCATAAATATATTTCAAAATTAAATATGTATAATCTTACTTATAAAGAACAAAAAAGGGCTGACTAATACCAACAATAATAACTCTTTATTTAAAACTACACTAATCTGTATAGCATTCCATTTCTGACAATAGATATTAAGGAAACCCCATGCTAATATTATCAGTTTTAAATAATAATACTGGGATAAACTCGTATTTAACGGAAGCAATTTGTTAAGATTCTGGATTCCGTTTCCGAATTAACGGACATAATATCAGGTTCCCCGTAATGGGGAAAGATAAATGTCCTACTTTTTATACTATTTATTAACTCATTAAATAAATGGATCACTAATGTCAAGTACTTTCTGTTTTCTAATAGACATAAAATTTCAGTATGAGCATTTTTTCTTCTGGGTTCAACACCTAGGTCTCTTGACCTCAATAAATGTCATATTTATCCTTTAAAAGAAGCCATAGTTTTATTTTTTTATTTTTTATTTCTTAGGTATAGAGCGTACGTTTCTTTTAAAGAACTTGGAATTTTTTACTCATTATCTTAGAGTTTTGAGTACCACACAAATAATACTATTAGCAAAACTCTTGAAATTAAAATTAATTAATTAAAGCTAACTAAAATTAAATTTCCCGGTTGGGCGTTAGTAAAATAAATAATAATAATATATGCGGATAAAACTGTTCTATGTAGAATATCTTATCATCGGTTTCCGGAAAGAAAATGGATTTGTCTAATGACTAACATTTTGTTGAAAGTCGTTTATGAATTATACTTATCAAAAACTATATCATAATATAATTTATTTAATAATATTTAATATTCAGCTCATTAAAAAAAAATAAAAATCATTCTCTTCCATTTCATACTAATTTGATTTTAATACGAATAACCACAATAAAAATTACTCATATTTAAAGTCAAATATCACACTTCTGAAATAATAATAATAATAATAATTGTAATGATAAAAAAGTTAGCGTGAGTGAAAGGTCCTTGTATTCTTACAATGAAAAAAAATTAAAGTATAAAAGTTTTTATAATAAAAAATAATAAATGTTAAATAGTTATGGTTATTTTTTAAATCAATTTTTTCAAATTTTTAATCAATTCTTCATCATTATCTGTGCAAATCTTAAATATCATTAAAATAAACAAAATTAAATTTCGAAAATATTTCCATAAATAGCCAAAAGTGGTAAAAAAATTTGAAAATTTTATCAAGTAGTATTAAAAATAATATTTGTCGTAAATTCTTAGTCTCTATAACAATAATATTTTTCAAATTATTACAAAACAACTAAAGTCAACGATGTCAAGCATTTGTTTTCATAGAATTTTCATTTTATTTTGGAATTTTTATTTAGACATATACATTATAACTATATGGGAAAAGTCAATAAATAGCATGTCTAAAATGTCGACTAAATTAAATTTACCATCCAAAAGGTCTTGTAAAACATCTTCTCCGCTTTCTCAAGATATGAAAAAAATTAAAACAATACTTTATTGTAAAATGAATATATTCCTTACATCTTTCAGAATTTATAATATTCTCTTCCATGATTTCCAATACATTTTTAGTTCTAAATTGTCGACCGTTATATCAAAAAGCGAAATAATGATATGTGTTCTGATTTATTTATTATTATAACTCAATGAATTGACTAAAATTTTTCTCTACTGCAGTCGTATACTCAGCCAAGCCTATTTACCGACCTTTGATGACATCAATAGGTCGGGTTCTGGAAATTATTTTAATTATATAATTTTTATTACGGTATCTTCGTCGAAAACAACGTCATCAAACTTACATGAAACGTGTATACCTACCTATATATATATATATACAATTTCACGGTACTTTAATAATAATTACGCAGCTTTGAAAAGAACGCCTTTTACTGACGTCCTTCTTGCCCATCCATGGGTGATATTTTCCTTGTATTCTCTACGGGTCCTTATAGAACATTTGCCACTAGCTAAACGACGAGATGACAGCGAGCGTTTGATGCATTTCACAGTGTGATACACACAGGGCCAGACGGTGCAGAAGCAATGAGCTCTGATTGAACGTAAATAATATTGAACATTAATAGACGGAAAAAACAACATAAAAACAGAAATTGTATTACTTAAAAAAAAAAAAATAAAAAAATAAAAATTGAAAAATAATGCGTTCTTTTTACGTTGAACGCACACAGACAACGGAGCTTCTGACGTGATTTGATTTGGTTGCACAAAGTAAAGGGTTTTCTCTATGTTTTTTTTTATTTTTCTATGTGTAAGTATATAGTCTAGGTGCTTGTTTTTTTCTTCATTATTCTCATAAACGAAAAACGATACGGATAAACCACGTTATTTTAAATTATGACTGTGACATAGTGACTGTGGATGTATTATTACATTTTTATCTTACAAGTGTGTTCAAAGCGTATACAAAGTTAAACAACATTTTCAGTAAATGAATATAACTCGTTAACAGACTTTGAAAGTCCCCTGATATTTTGTAGCAAGAAAGAAACAAATATTACAACGACAATATGAAGTAAATTTTGAAAATAAATAATGAAAAAGTTGTCCAGATACAAATGGCAGAATAATTATTCCATTATTTAATTTTTTTGAAAATATTTATTATTTTAGTAAGAAACATATTCGAATTTGGTCGAAAAATTGACTATAAAAACTTGACATTCTTGCCGTGTATGTATTTTACTATTATATTGGTTGAATACATTTTTTTAAATATTTTCTCAATTCAGTGTATAACAAATTTAAGTTTTGAGAAAATATTTAATTCATTCAAAGATTAATATAAAAATATAGTGAAAGTTTAACCATTGATCATACTCTTATTATATTAGTACACTAAAATTTGCTCAAAATTGTTTTGTAAAATTGAATTCAATATATCCTATTCTAGTAGGTATACTACTCAACGAGCGAAATACTTCTACCTCCTAGTGACCAAATTTTTTTATTAGTGTTAATATACGTTTGTAATTTAAAATTTATATTGAAGTATTATTTTTTTATGTGTGTTTGATATTCTACTTTAATAATTAATTGTAATAATAATTTGTTATTTAAATGTGAAGAGAATCTCTTATTTTTATTTCATAAATTTAGATTAAATTTGATTTTCCGCGTATAATCTCACATTTTCGTTTAATAAATGATTTTGTATTCAGCCATCTTAATGTGCGATCGTTCTTATTTTATACAATATTACAAATTATATTTTTAGTAGGTGTGCTTAAAAAATTATTTAATAAATGTTCAAAAATCGTTGCATAAATGTGAAATAAAAATTAACTATTATAAAATAATCCAAAATATTAATATCTTTGTTACTACTAAGACTACAAGTCTACAATTTGCTACATATATTATATAGTTTATAATATAATTATAAAAAATATGCATACCTATATAAAACTCATAATTGTATTCATCATATCAATAAATAAGTAATACAAGTTTTTGAATATAATATTGGTAAATGATTAAGTAGCTGCAAAATAACTTTCCTTTTAATTTTGTAAAATTATCATTTTATACTTCATTGTACCTAATTAAACTTCCGAGGTTTATATCATAATATAATATACAATGTATGTTCTTAATTAGTTAACCAACTATTACATTTAATATAATAAACTCATGAATATAAATTGAAATAAATTAACATAATGTAATACTATTTTACTAAATATATTCTACACAATAATATTATTGAAATTAGTCGATGTTTAAAGTTCAATAATTAACCAACCTATACTGGGAATCTGTGGTTCCAATCAGAGATTGCATAACGAATAAAATATTTTTCCGGTTTCAATAAAGTAACGATATACGCACAGAACGTTATAAATGCATTACGTTCCGGAACAATATACGTTCAGAACGTTTCAAATTATATTACGTTCCGTAACAATATACGATCAGAACGTATAGATTCATTAGGTTCTCGAACGATATATGCACAGAACGTTTAAGATTCTTTACGTTCCAGAACGTTATATATTTATAAAGTTATGGATTCATAACGTTCCAGAACGAAATACTATCACCAGAGTCATTGTTCTCGGTACTGCATGTCACTAGTGACACTGTGACGTAACTACGTCACTTTTGATGCGGGGTGTTTTGATACTACCGCATCGTATGAATAATAAACACGTTGATAGCCGGTTAAAGATATAATCGTTTTTATTAAACACGTCAATAGTTATTTATACAAACGTTTAGGCATGCATTCTATTTACAATATATATAAGCAGACGGGGGATGCGTCCGTAGAGTAAAAAGTACAATTCGTTCCGTAGAGCGTTCCCTGGTCCCTAACAACCACAGCGCAAATACGCGGGTTTCCCAAGCCTAGTCCCGGTGTTATGGATTGGATTAGGAAATTTACGCCTCCAAATTGAGGGTATAAGATACACCCAGATAGGTGATCGTCACCCACAAAAGGATGTGGGAGGCACGTGTAAACACACGGCTCGACGTTGGGATACGTAGTCGACCCGCGGAGTTGCCCGTGTTACAGCGGTAGTCCGTGCCGTGCGGTTAGTACGGTGGTCCGTCCACAATGAGTCCGCAGTCACCTCGATCGGTATTCACCGTATTGAACTGCCCGTAATACGGGTGGAGTCCGGGGAGATACCGAGAAGGAGTCTAGTGATCGACCTGGTCTGCCGTTGGTGAATTGAAGTTCCCGTCGATCAGTATTTCCCGTGTCGAACTGTCCGCGGTGCGGGAGGAGTCCGGGAAGATACTGAGAGTTGCTTCGGTTCCTTCGTCGATCAACACTTCCCGTTTCGAACTGTCCGCTTTACGGGTGGAGTCCGGGAAGATATTGATACGTCGTCGAAACAGGTCGTTTTTCGCTGGTACTGCTGCTACTGCTACTGCTACTGCTGGTTGATTCTCGCTGGTCGGATTCTTCTTCTACTTATCAAGACGTCGAACAATTGTGTAGTTGTTGATGTCTTGAACGTTGTAGAAGGAATGGTGTTGGTTGTAACTATGTCATTAGTACACGCAAGAACAACATATTCCTACCACGTCAAGGTACTGTAATATGCCGTTCTTGCATGTCACATTGACCTCTTCTCTCCAATCGTCGCTGGTTTGCGGCCGTTGTCATTATTAACCCCGACACCAACTAGTGTCGGGTTGTCTTTAGTACGGGACTATCCGTCCGTAGACAGATTGCCCCGTTACACTTTCTTGACCGTAACGCAATTTAGTGACATTTGGGTCAGACGTTCCCAAATATTTTCTAGTAGGTCCAGAACAAAAAATCTTTCGGATTCGAAATATTTTATTTTAATTGAAGATAAATACCTATTAAACTAAGTTTAAATTATTTTTAATAATTTAATTTATGACATATATAATAGGTATCGTTATAGTAGGTATTCTATGTAAAGTATGATTTATTTATATATATAAATTGAATATTTACGCGAGTAAATTGAACATTTTAAAATGTCCGAGGTAAAACAGTTTTATATATATATATATAATGAAAAAAATGGTAGTATATAGTATTTGATATAATTAATATAAATATTTGATGTGATAGGTACTTTATTTCAATCTTAACATTTCCAAATACTCTGTTATAGATTTCTCTCGTTTACATACATCTATTGACCATATTTACTTTATACATAATCTTCCACTTAAATTTGTTGATAACTTAATGGTTGACTTGCGTTTTATACTTACTTGTTTATTATGTCCCACTAAGCAATATCGAAGCAATGTATCGCAAATCATTGAAGCTTCATGGTTTAATTTTCCTGATCTCCTGAGAATTCCATTTTATTTGCTTAATTAAACCCCTTTACTGTTATCTTTTTCTATCTGTAATTTGTAACCCACTCACATTTTTCCATAAAATGATGATTGAAAGGGCGCAGAGAAAATAATTTTGACAGGCTGATTTTACTCTACCTATCAATTTGTTTTTAACAGCTTGTTTGATCACAGAAACATGGCTAACTATTCTTTAATTTCCAATATTATAGAGTAAATATTCAGAATCACAGATTAATTGACAACATTATTAATCTATCAACAATTGGTATACCAAAAAATACAAAAATATGTTCAGTAAAAGCGTACGCTGACAATCATGATTATTTAGATATATTACGAGAGTTTTCTGCGATAATAGTACCACAAGGTTTTACAAAGGTTTACAAAATTTACAACAATTCATATACATCAACATCATATTATATTGAAACAACTGCTCCTCCTATTTATGAAAAACCGAACCGATTCGCTCCTGAGAAACTAAAAGCAGCTAAGAAACAATTTAAAAATATGGTAAAAAAATATAAATATGGTAAATCTGCAGACCTTCCAAGAGTTTATGGGCATCACCACTAAAAATGGTTCAAAAAAGCAATCATGAAGGACGACCATGTGGGGATTACAGACGTTTAAACGGTATCACTGTCCCAGACCGTTACCCAATACCACATGTTCAAGATTTTAATTATCTAATAGCTGGTAAGAAGATATTTTCCACATTAGATTTTGAACGAGTCTCTCACTAAATACCTGTACACGTCGATGATATTCAGAAGACAGCAATAACAACACCATTTAGATTATTTGAGTTTCTACGAATGCCATTCGTTTTCAAAAATGTAGCACAAATTTTCCAACGTTTTGTGAACAAAGTTTTTAATGGTCTCGAATTCTATTTTATGTATTAATGACATTTTAGTAGCTTCGGAAAGCCTAGAAAAACACAAAAAGCATAAACAAGGTATTTTAACAACTTACAAAATTTTATTTAAATATAAATATCCAAAAAAATGTTTTTGGAAAACAAAAAGTTCCTTTTTTTAGGATTTGATATTACCACTGAGTTTAATTTACCAGCAGCTAAAAAAAAACAATCCAAGAATATCACAAGTCAAAAAATGTCAAAGAGCTACGTCGATTTCTAGGAATAATACACTTTTAGCGTCCCTTTCTACCAGACACTGCAAAATATCAATTTTATTAAAACTGTTATACTGTTTTATTGAAAAGTTATATTAAATGATTACTTGAAACAATCATTGAAGAATGAAAAAACTCCAATTAATTGGACTGATGAAGCCACAATAGCATTTTCATTATGTAAAGATAATCTTGTTAACGCAACAATATTGGTGACAAATCAATTCTAAACTAACATTATTAGTTGATACTTCAAACTATACAATTGGAACTGTGTTACAACAGAAAGAAGAAGATATTATAGAAATTATTGATAATAAAGACATTAAAGAAAAAGACACAATTGTTTCTGCTTCATAGTCTATGGTTCATCATTACGATTAACAGGCGAATTATGTACAAACAGCAAATCTACACCAACTGATATTGATTCTTTTATATCACAGTTAAAACAAAAGTTTGTGTATATCAGACCAGGAAACATTGCACACAAGAGCACGTAAAAATATTAATTTTACCGGAATTACCAAAAGCATCTCATGTTTTTGTGAGACATGATGCAGTAAGGAAACCATTACGGATACCATGTAATGGACCATTTACTGTACTTCAGTCTACAAAGAACCGATAAGTTTTATGAAATAGATTACAAAAAACTGTCATTAATTCCGTAAAACTAAAAGCAAATTTTAACATAGAAAATAGTATTTTTCATACGTTTTAACTTCATTATGATAAACATCATCTGATATCACCATTATCATATTACTATATTTGTTGTTAGTTATAAGTAATAAAAATTATTTCTTGGAAAAAAATCAAATGGTATCGGCTATGTTGTGTATAATGAAAAATCAGAAAAATAATCCAATTTTTACAAACTTTAAAAATTGTTTAAAAATAATTGACTCAACGTTAGTAAAAACTTTTGCCATCAAATTTTTTTTAAAAATCAAATCTACGAAATGGCTATCTTGATTTTTTTTAAATTCTAAATCAAATTCTGTATACCTATTTTATTTCGAATTCCTAAACATTAAAATTTAATTTAAAAATATTTAAGTTATAGCACCAGGCTTTAATAATAATTAAAAAAAAAAAAATAACTTAAAAATAATCAATAGAAAATAAGTTATTGTATTTGTTAAATAATCCTGTTAAACCCTGTATATCTTATTGTCATTTCTTGCTCACCCCGTAAATATATAAACCTATATAAACAAATATTCATTTGAAAAAGTACTATCCAATGTTAAGGGTTTGCTTATACATCGCATGTACCATAACCATATATTTTTTATATTACTGTCGTTAATTATTGGTAACAGTCTTTGACTAGCTTTCACTAACTTAAAATTATTTGTTTTATGGAACTTGGAGAATATTCCAAAATAACAATATCATTAACAATTCGACAGTATGATATTGTTTCCTACTAACATCATGTTTATATTGTCCTGCATGTCTCTAATCACGTGTTCCACATCAATTTTTACAAAAAAAAAAAAAAAACAGGATATAGCAAGTCTCCCTATCTTATTCCCAATTTTACTTAAAAAATGTTTGGCATCTCTTCTTTTATTTACATTCTTTAAATTATCTATTTTACATAATGTGTTTGCATTACAAGATTAATCAGTTATAAAATGTCTTCAAATTCCAAAATTTCAAAATGATCCAAAATGCTTTCACACCAATAGTATCATAAGCTTTTTTAAAGTATACAAGTGTTCAGGTCTTTGTCAAACTCATAATATTTATCCAAGATTTGTCAAAGAATAAAAATATTGTCACTTGTCAATCATTATATACACACCAAGATTTTAAAAATATAAGACTAAAAATATAGAAAATAGATAAACTTCGTGTAAGATTAAGAAAATTATAGCTGTTATGGTGTATTATGTTAGAAAGATGATTATGTTCATATTTTAAAAAATATTTTCTGTATGGCTGATATTTGAAATAAATACCACAATAAATGTTCCATCATATTAGAATATATTAAAATTTTTAATTATAGTCATATATAACAAGCCAGAATTAAAGGCTCTGATCAATATTTTAATTCTGTATAAATTTTTCACACATATAAGTTATAAAAAATGTATAATATATGCATATATTATAAATATATAATCAATATTAAGTTTTGTTATTTTCCTTCTTTGCCTTCTCTCTCAACTCTTTTGAGTCGGCTAACCTAGTCCTGCATTTCCCCTTACACTGATCTACTGTATCCTCTTCACTTATAATCTTTATAACATTACTTTTCCTTTTACACACTAATTTTTCATAAATTAATTATTTTAGGGTTTATGCATAAGTATAGTATTACATTATACCCCTTTTATGTCCATCCGTTCATCGAATTTAATCGATACGTTATTCCATAATTACTAGAAAATAGTAATGCTAATGCTATTTTTAATTTTACAATCAACTATAATTATAATTTATTACTTATGTAGTTTCTAGGGAGATACAAACAGGGAAATCTAACACGTTCGAAGAGTATATATTTCCTAACGTCTTTACGTTTCTATATTCTTAAAATTCATTTCTACTCTTATTAAATATATTATATTATTTAAAAATTAATTTACGTTTTTTTTTCAATATATTATAAAATTAAAAATTTTGTTCGTTTAATGATTTTATATTTCTATATATAGGAACATTAAGTTAAACAAATCATATTTTTAAATTATCATTAAATTATAGTTTATTATTTTTATAAAAAATATGTACGTACAGAAAATTGGAATTTAACACACTCGTGCTAATAATGGACATTCCTATTTTTTTTTTATTTATTGAAAATAATATTATAAATGTATTTTATAAAAAGTTTTTATATAATATAGATTTTAAGTGTTAGATATGTACATATACTCGTTCCTACAACAAATCTATGTATATGGTGGATAATAAACATACCGATTAAGGTTTGTAACTAATTTTACAAATAATTATACAATAATTTAAAAAATAACCAACCGATTTTGTGTTTTCAATTTAAATGTTTGAACTCCGTAAATAAATTATTTTCAACAAAATGGAAAAGGTAATATAACTTATATTATGTATACCTGTAATAGTGACATAAATGATTCGATTATGTGGAAATATTATTAGTTTACTGTACCGAACCGAATTGTCTGGAAGGACTCTTGAACGGGTTATACGAATAAGTGGTCCCTTTCTGTTAGACAGGGTTTTTTTTACATAGAATTACCCTTTATTCTCCTCTTAGCCTAGTCCTCTATAACTACCAATTATTTTGGTCTGCATTAATATTTCAATTGATGGATGTACACTTGACCAAGGAAATAAGGTTCATTTTTTCTACATACATATTATATAAATTATAGCTGGATACATTCGACGAAAACCATATACGTTTGTACAAGAACCAATTGAAAATATTCCTATGTATACAATTTATTTACATGTTACAAGATTTATAATACTCGTATAGTTTAAATTATAGTGTAAGAGGAAAAAAAATAGGAAAATAATATTTTTATGTATAAATTCAATCTTATCTCATCCTAAATTTTTCCAATATACCCACACAGCATTTTCCAATAATAATCATTGTATAAATATTTGAATTTGATTGGAATTCAAATATTTAAATTTTAATGTTTATTAAATATTGAATAAATAGTTCAGTTTTTATATTTATTTACAAATATTTATTAAATATCCTAGTAAATATATTTATTTAATACTCTTAAATGTTTTATTATTTTTTTCTTAATTGAAAACTATAAAAATTAAATTCCAAAATATAATTTAATATTAAATATATATGAAAAAATAATTTAAATAAAAGACCTATAATGAATTATAATTTTATTAAAATAATTCATTGTTTATTTCAAATCACTTCTCGTTGACCGAAACTCATTTTGAGTTTCGGCTGTTTGAAATACAATATATTTATGATATCTTACGCAAGTGCATAATCAAAATTAAATTTCAGATGAAGGGGGAGGTTATATATGCAGATAATATAATAAATGTACTTGAAGTAATGATATTTATGTATATTACTTCATGTTTATAATAATAATTTTTATGTCTACGTAAAATCCGTCGTTTATCTGTTTAACCTATTTCGTTACATGTGAGTATGGGCCGGCAAATATTCCATTTGGATTAATATAGGTAGTTTAAATTTTTAGTATATAAACTTTAAACTTGTATAGTAAAATTACCATGCGAAACCGACCTTATGTGTAAAGATTCATCATATGGGTACAACAGTACAATATAGACGCGATAAGAAGTTTCCGATGCGTGATTAACCACCACCTTCACCTCGAACTGCATCAACCATCAAGTATTGATACATAATATTATATTATAAATACTTATTTGAATAGGTGCGTTACCCTTACAAATATTAAATACCTTTCAAAAGTACTTCATAAACTATCCCGTATCAGTATTATTTGTTATTGTTATGTATTAACAATATTTGTTAAAGAAATATGTTTATGCAAAATTATTAAATTGGGTGTATAAAATAATTTTGCAGTTGAATATAACCTATTATAAAATCGATCAAGGAAAAAATTTTTATTTGAATTTTATTTGTTCCCAAGACATTTTTTAATATTGTTAAATGTTTGTAATATGTTGTATTATTTTTCTATTTATTTATTATAACTTAGATTAAAAAAATACATATAGAAATATATAAAAATAATTATATATACCTACATCTGAGTTTTTATATTTTATTGGGTTTTTCAACAGTATTATGTTGACTTTGACAATATCTAATATTTCATTAGTACATATATCGTTGTACTTGTAAGTTTAAGCTATAGGACATCTTACATTCGGTTTAAGAGGGTACTGTATAGGCAATTTTATTTTAAGGTACCTGGGTAACTTTTTAATTTTTGAATTTATTTGTCTTTCGAATTTTTGGTAGTTATGGTTTGTAACTTCGTGACATCTCTAAATATCATATATATTTTATGGAAATATATTTTTAAATTGAATAGTGATTAATATTTATACCTTAAAATAACATTGTAAGTTTTACACCTTTTGGACGTAGTAGGTACCTGGGTACCTCTATATATTTTATACGAATGAAAATTCAATTATTCAAAATTTATTTATATTTATTCGATCAGATACCGAAAATGTTACAATTAGTTTTTTGTTGTAATCTTCTGTTAATTGTTGACCTTTTCATTTGGTTTCTCTTAGGATGATATCACATATTTCGTTCGTCATGATGGATTCGGATACCTATTTTGCTGTAAATAATGCACTAGAAGTTGATGCTCCCGGTTTTTGGCGTAAAATATTACCACTTATAGTTTGAATTTCAGGAAATGGTGCATCATACCACTGAGTACCATCTTTACTAACCAAAATATTAAACTGACTGTCTAAGGATTTATCTTCGTTGCTCTCATTTGAATTATATTCTTAATCATAATCGATAACATGCTCTGTTTCTGCATTTGATTTTTCATTTATAATAGCTGCTGGTTCTGGACAATATTCATCTTCATCAGACGCATGATAAAGTTCACTTTTTGATTCTTATTCCCCCAATACTTTTCTTATTTCTTCAGATGGTAATCTTGAATAATATATATATATATATATATAATCATATAACCTATAAATATTTATTTTTAATGTATATATTATATTATTTTATTATTATTTTTGTAATTGTGTATATATTAAGTAGTATTACATAATTATTTATATATTTTCATATATTGCTTTATATATTATATATTATAATATGATCATATTTTGCTTTCGCATATTTCTAAATGAGAATTTTATTTTTGATATCTATTTTATTTTTGTCTTCTTTTGATATACTTTTAATTTCATATTTTGGTTTTTGATATTTATTCTTTCAATTTTTTTTTTTTCTGGTATTTTGAGAGTTTATGCATAACGTGATATACGTCAATCTTCTTAATTTTTATATTTTCTGTTTCAACCAACTCAAGCGTTATCACATCAGCAATTACGCTGGACTAAGAATGATAGATGAAACGATCATTCTGTACCTAAACGATTATAGATAACCACAACAACAACAGGTCTGTCTCAAAATGTTTTCTGTCATGAACTTGTTATAAACAGATATACAGCAAACCATTTTTCTATTTGCTCATACCCGTCATGCAAATTTAACTATATTACTTATCAAGTAATTATGAAACAGTTCAACAAATATCATCACATCTAAAATCTTAACATTTTCTCAAAACTATAGGTAGTTTTTTTTGTATTGAAATTTAAGGCAGAATAAAAAGTAAGAATAAAACTGAATAATTTTGCCTAAATACTAAAGTTGTGTGTGAATTTATATACCAATAATAACATTTAAATAATGCCACATTTTGGTTTTTAATAAAATCCTATAAGTACTAAATTTTTGACAAGACACTATTATTTTCTTATAATCAATATAACTTAATCCTATTATTTAGATTTTAAAATCAAAAAATACTAAGATATCATATTATTATAACTAAAAACATGTTTTAATAGATATTTCAACTTCATTTTGTCATCAGATTAATCAAATATGTACACGAATCGGATAGACATATAAAACATTTTAGGTGTAAAAAATGTTAGTGCCTTCAAAAAGGTTTTTAATTCTCCCCCCCCCCCATCAAAAATATCCTATATACGCCTCGGTTCGGTAGACCACATGAAATAAGTACAATAAAATACAACACATATGTTATACAACTAACACAATTCTAATTTGTGTTTTGTCTATGATTTTTGGTGTTGAAATAGGCTATGTTAAAAAAGACGATTATTGTGAAATGTAATATTAAAACTTTTATTATACCCTTTTTACGTCTGTTGAAAGCAAATATATAATTGTATTATGTTGAATTAATGTATTTTTATTGAAATTTCAACATATTTTAATAATTATTAATTGTTTTTAGTGCAATTAAATTTTGTCTTTAAATACAAGTTATAACATACTCAATTTACTGAAATATATACTATTGTAGGGAATGATAATATTATTTGAAGTTGGAACATTACTTTTCTCCTTATATATAGGTGACTTTAGGTTAAATTTTATTATTCTAAAATGTATCTATGATTTTATTTAAAAATTACTGCAACAAAATCTATTTTTAATTTATTTATATATTTTTAACAATTATTCTAGTACTTAATTGTCTTTCGATCAATTTGACCATATAGTTTCTATTAAATTTATAGTAACATATATTAATAAATGTTTATAAATATAGAATCGCTATACTATGGAATCTTTACACTATTCCACTTTATTTTTATTAAAAATCATACATAATAGTAGGTAATTTAAGAATATAATATAAGAACATATATATTAGTTATTGTCTGATTATTTTCTGGGAAATTTATTTATTTTTTTTTAGAGTTTTGATTGTCTAAAAATTGCATATATCAAAACATGAGATATTTTAGACCTATAATATAAGAAAATTATAGAGATCGACGATAAAATAACGGGTTTTAAGGTAACACGAGCTATCCCTTGTAACTATGTACGTATGGCTACGTACGACTACGGCTGAAACATGGTAGCAAGTACCTATATAATTTACAGGACAGGTGTAAAGTGCAATCTGGTATAGCAGATCAACAGGTTCACTATATGTCATATCATCACATTTTATCATCTACAAACTTAACGATATAACCTCTATATAGTATAAATATATACAAGTATATAATTTTTTTCATCTTTTAGCGAATAATGTCTTGAGTTGCAATTTTGTTCACACATTTGTGGTTCAAAATTACGCCATAATAATAATTACGATATAGACCAGAGTGTACTGGGCGTGTCTATTGTGTCACTCAACCGTCACTGTTTGTCTGAACATTTCAAAAGGGTTCGTATAATAACACACACGAGTATCTTATTAACCATATTTTGTACATTTGTTGTATATAGGTATAATTTGCTTTTATAACATGATTTTTAGATATATAGCAATACCTATATCTGAAATATCGTCAAGGAGGTGTCATATTTATATTATATTCTAAAGTCCAGCAAAAATTAAAAACACACTATTCTACCGGAAAATAAACCACAGGTAAAAAAAAAAAAAATACTATAATTTTAATTTATTTTAATTATATAATTAAACATAATGCAATCTAAAATATAATCTAATTAATATTTTAATTATCAATTTAATTATCAAAGAATATTTCCGACAATAGTGCCGTTTTTAGTCGGTTTTTGATAATTGTGTAGTACATATAACTATAAAACTTTAAATTATATTATTAACATTAGTATTTATAAATATTTATAAATTTAGTATTTATAGATGAATTCGGGCCAAAGATTAAAGGTTTTATTCTTATTTATTTTTACTTATTTACAAATTACATAAAATATTACACATTACAATATTATCACATAATGGTTTATATACTTTTGTAACTAATAAGCTAAAGTAGATTTGGAATGTTTCTCATCTAAAGTACTATAATTATATAATACTTATTAATTTTAAAAATTTATAAATATTAATATACTAGTGAAATACTAGTGGAAAATACTTTATTAATATAATTTACTATAATATTTTATATTTTATACATTTTGTAATAATATTATTATTGCAGTGATTGTACATTTTTTGTAAAGTAAATTTACAAATCATGGTTCAATATCTGTCTTGTAATTTATTCTTGCATATCCATTTAAATCATTTTTATAATTTTTATATACATATATCTTATCTTTTTTTTTTTTTTTTTTTTTTTGTATTCGTAAAGGCTTTGTAATGTTTAGAGGAATAAATAACTTTTATTAATTTTAATAAAGATTAAATAGAAAAAATGATTGTTTTTTAAGCAATATAATTTTAGCATAACTTTTGTAGATAGATGTAACATTTAATATTTTGATCAAAAATTTGACTCAAATATCTCACCTTACTTATTTGTTTAATTTTGAAACTATTGAGGTTATATTAATTATTATTATAAACTATAGTTATAAATTGTTATTTCTTCAAAAGAATTAACCTGACTAATTATTGTAATTGAAAAAAGGTAATAATAATAATTTTATCAAAATCCAAACATATTTTTTTAGAAATTCAAGTTTTTACCTATGTATCAGAAAACAATAAACAAGTAGTTCAAGTAGTTATCATCTGTATCAATCAATTCACAAATTGCATATACTGTTTACATATATTTATGACCCTAGGCCATATCTTTGAGGTATCCCGTAATTCATTTTTAGTTAATATCCTAGTACATAATCATTTAATATTACCATATTTGTTCTGTACTGAAGTATCTGGGAAACCATTTAAGTTTTTCATTAATTATATAAAACTTAGGTAGTATACTAAAAAACACTTTATGGTCAACTGTATCAAATATTTAAAAAAAATCTATTAATATTGATTATTTATTATTATTATTTATATTTTTTTTTCCAGTATCTATCTATTTAAAATTATAATATATATGTATATCGAAACACTATATAATGTATCTACAGTACCTAAGTCTGGCCTTAATCCAAATTAATTTACTTAATAAGTTAATGTTTTCCAGAAAACTTATTAGTCTAGAATTTATTTAACTTTAACCTTAAATATACTTATAACCATAATATAATTTATCTATCTACTAATGTTTATTTATTTATTTCACTTGGTATTTATAATTTTAAAATAATGTATTGTTTATTGTATTTTATTTTAAATTTATTCATTTTATATATTTTGTTTTCTAAATAATGGACACTGCTTTAAGTGGATTGGGCCTTAACGGGAATACAACTATAAAAAAAATAAATAAATAACGTGCCACGTGTAATACATCATGCTCTTTAAGTTTCATTATTTTAGCTATGGTGGTGAGGAAATTTACACATATACCTAATTAAAAATATATAATTTGTTTAAATTCATTCATTTGAATTACAGTTTAATTTTTTAGTTTTATAATGTTGATTATTCGTATAATACTATGTATAGGCAGCATCTACAGTCGATTTCCTACCAATATCATACTAACGCCAATGAATCTTCTCGGCTCCTACTGGCCGAATATTTGTTAATAAAGAAAAAAAAAATAAACATACTAAACATACAGTTCATTGTAAGACCACTAACATTCTCACTACGCTCAGAATGTAAAATGTAATTACCGACTACCTAATTTGTTTTTTTTATCATTAGATGAATCTTATATCTTTTCGTATAAAAAGATATATGATACTGAAAAAAAATATATCTAGATACAAGATAAAAGTTACTTTTAGAATATGTATCATGATACAAGACACAAGATACAAATATATCTTTGATACGCATTAAAGATACATATATTTGTGATACAGCCCAATCCTTAACCCAGATAACAATTGAAATATAAGAATATACGTATTTAACTATATTTACAAAAACAAAAAAAAACATGATGGCGATATCCTACAAATTTATATAATATGTGTAATTTTTAATTCAGGTAATTTTTACCCACCCACCCACCCACCCACCACCACCATAATATAAATATGATTCTGGTAAAAATAATCTTCATTTTTACTTCATTTTGTTTCTAGGTGATTTTTTTTTACATTGGTCAATATAATTATTTAGCCAAAGACGAACTAAGGATTAAGCGTAAATACAAAACGATCCTCTCACACATATCTTATGTTCTTATAGTATCAACCATTCACAGCATGACTACTCGCTCTTATAAAATTGGTTTAACATACCAACTCCCGCTTCCAAAGTCCTGATCTTATTTCTTCCATTCTTAATGGCTCGTAACGCGTTCCTTGCCTCCCATCAAGCATCAGTTTCCTTCTTTTTCAGAGCTATTACTACTTTCTACATCTCTTCTCACTCCACATCCTACGGATATAATTATCTTTTACACAGAATAATTCATCAAATAAATAATTTAGTTAGTTTAAGGTAATCTTTGTATTTAAGGTCACTTATTAAAGTTGTATTTTATTATTTATTTATTTATTTATTATTTTATATTTACTGTATTAATCACATAATTTAGCTATTTAGATTAAGTTAATATATTATTTTTAAACTACCATTTGGCTTTCATAAATAAATAATAGGATAATACGTATGATTATTAATTTAGGCGATTTATACTCAGATAGCATATTATGGAACATATAAATATTCAGAAAATATTTAGGTATTTAACACGTTTCCCATATTCATTTTTTATATTTCCAAAAAAAAACATTATCGTATGTGTTGAAAATATTTTATAAACACATATTATGGTAAATTTAATAATTCAGATGTGTTAAAAATATACTCAATACGATATTAAAATAACATAATTTCAATATTTTGTGACATTATTTTTTTAACTACATTGAGAAAACATGTGTATCGAAATATTTCAGATATGTGATTTATTATGTCCAAAGAAATATTAAAAAAAAAAAAACGTGATTTAAAATTATTGTGAAATAATTTTTTAAACAACATTGTTTAAATAAGTGAATTTAAGTGCAATATGCCAATTAGGTATTTTATTCATATTCTAAACAATATTTAAAATTATAACCGAGTATAGAACTGTTAATTCGAGAAGGAATGGTAGAAGACAGAAGAGTTATTAAAATAAATAGGGTAGATATTTGTGATACAAGTAAAAATATAATATTAATCGAATTCCCCGCTTCGCCTGTGAAAATCTTAACTGAAAAATCATCTCATAGTGAGTGTTTATGTTATTTAGAAATATTTTCTGAAAATATCAGATTTTGACGATCAGTCTTTTGAAATTATTTAATATTAGGCTGGTTAAGTGTTCAATACAAATTGAAACTTAATTTCCCAATTTCCCTAATTTAAAGATCGAGTTTTAAAATTTTTTATCATATTAGAGAAGTACATTATTAAAATAATTATGTCTACTTTAACAATTTCAGGTTTCTACGACCACTAGTTTGGACTAATCATTGAATAAAAATTTAAACACATTTCCCATATTTTCGACAGTAAGGGTTGAATTTCGAAAATGCTTTCTTAGTGAGCATAAATGTTATAAAATCAATATTCTCTGGAAATGTCAGTTTTCTGACAATTAGTCTTCAGTTAGTCTGGACTGGGGGCTAATGATTTTTATATGGTGAAAACATCTTAGTGGTTAAATACCTGAAATGCATATGAACTTGTATGAATGAGTGGATGGCGTAGGATCAAACGCGTATATATGGCGTAGCGGATTCCATTCCAGATGATGAGATGGAAATGTCTTTCGAATTTACATCACTCGCCACTATGGGGAGAAAATGTTGTCCTACCATACAGAATAGAGACCCGAAAAATCTTTTTGGCTTTTTTTTTGGAATTCAATATTGTGGTTAAATATTTTCACAATGTCTTTGTGAAATATTCCTACAGCGCAAAATCGACCGTATTGTCTCAGTGCTGTATTCCTCTATCATAGATATATGGTCAAAATATTTTTAAAATATTTTGTATTTTTAACAGCAAAAACAAATTTTGTATAAACACTGTATAGATAATTCAATAATTATTTGTGTACAGTGCTGGGCAAGATACTATAAGAAAAGTATCTTCATACATGATACAATCATTTTGAGTATCTTGATACAAGGTACATGATGCATTTTATTTGCAGAAAAGATACAAAATCAAGTATCATTACATCAATGATACATAGAAGATACAAGATACTCTCAAAAATATAATTATTATTTTATAGTAAAAATTTTAGTTACCTACTGTTTTAATTTCAAAAAAAAAAATACGTTTAATATGTCGAATATTTCTCAAAATATACAATAATAACAATATACAAATAAAATAAATTATATTATAGAAAGAACCATTTAAATAAAAATATACAAATATATATATATGTATTGTGTATACATTATACAGATACGTAGGTATCAAAATATACCAGAGTGAAATCAATTTAAATGAACATTATTCGATTACAATTCTATTCGAAATATTGCCTATTACATAAAATATAATTTATATTAGAAATATTATAAAATAATAATAGTAGATAATATTTTATAGTATTTTAGTAACAAGTTCTCAAGTTTATTCCTTATATGGGTACGATTATAAAATTATATTGTATATTTTTGTGATGAAATGAAATAGAATGAAGTAAAACAGGAAGTACTATGGAATGAATATGTATGAAATAGTATATAAGAATAATATAATGTATTAATAATGAAATGTGGTGATTAAATAATATGCGGATAATCAGATATTAGTATATATAAGTAAGTATTTATAGGTATATAATTTGCATATAGGTATAATAATCGGTGTAATCGGAATTGCTGTGAAAATAGATATATATTATATTATATATAGTATATCGTAGTACAATGAACGGGTATGTTTCAGTCGAAATGAAAGGGACAGTAAGTATTATGGTGTTCTGAACAAATTTCCTATGTTTACGTACACGAATTTATTCCGAATGATATTGTTATAGAAAGGGACAATGATTATTACGTTTTTATATAGGCGCGGGTGTAGATTCCCTACTGCGCGTATATACGCAGCGTCGAGTCCGAAGTCAAATTACGTGTTAAATGAATGGTATATAATACATATTTTTTTATGTATCGCCTTATAACCACCTATAATTATTTCGACTTTGTATGGTAGAAGTAGAAAGGAAAATGAACTTACGGTGAAATTAAATCTACTTACCTTTTCTTGATCGAAGTTCTGGTCGGTCTAATTTGATGAGTGTACGATTATTAAACTTTTCCCGACACGCGAATAGGATAAAATCAGTAGAAAGTTATTACGTGAGTTCCATGAATGCTACCATGTCAATCACCTGTGTTACATAATAAATGAGTTAATGGAAATACGTATTTATATAAATAAAAGTTCAAACTTCATACTTAACTATTTCCAACAAGTAAACACAGTATTGAATGATTTAATCCAGGCTTGATGAGGCTAGACTATCACATGCTCGCACATGAGAGTATCTGATACCTTTCGTACCTGAATTATAGCATTGACTATGTGAAGTTGAGTAGAAAGATAGATATAAATTTCAAACTTGACTATTTCGAGCAAGTGGACACAGTATTGATCGATTTAATCCAGGCTTGATGAAGCTAGACTATCAGATGTTTGCACATGAGAGTATCTGATACCTTTCGTACCTGAATTATAACGATCACTGTGTAAAATTGACGAAGGCAGAAGGTAAATAAATATTATATAGAGGAAATGTGGATATAGATAGGTTTTAAGTTGAAAGGAAAACAAAGTAGACTTCATTACAATAACACAGACAATGAAATAGTCAATAATGCACCTGGAGTAGGATGAGAAAACAAGGCCTCGTTGTCTGTAGGGTTCGACCATAGAGTCTGACCAGTGCATACACTTTCAATATGCAAAAAGAAAGGTAAATAAAAACTTTACTCGATATAACCAATAAAATACACTCTCCTTGCTTATGCTAAGACTTCGAGCTGGCTCGCCGACGCAGACAAGCGAAAATACAACTGTATAATTTTACCATAAAGAGTAGAACAGAGGCCGATACCCGTGTTGTGATATATAAACTTAGATAAGAGCGGCCGTCCGTCTATATTGGCTTGAGTATTGGAAGGAGATTTTCTGTTAGTTAATTAAACAGCTGAAAATTATAGTGTTCTATTGTAAACGTGACATGATAAAATTGAATATTATTGGTAGAAACTTGAAGCGTTGTATTGATACATCATATACTCGTATTACACATGGCCGATCGGAATTAAATGTTTTAATTATGGTAGTGAAAGGATATTTCTTCTTAGTTAATTAATTAGCTTATAATTACAGTGTTGTATTGTTAACGCATTATGTTGAAATTTGAATTATTGTATTAGAACGTCATATTGTACGCGTGACCGATTAAAATTCTATGTTTTAGTTATAAAATAATCAGCTAAAACGTTATGTTGTACACGCAGGGTATTTTAAATGAGAAATTGGCGATAAATTTGAATTTGATATTTTTGGATTATTAGGATTTGGTGCATTATTTCATATTAATTCATGTCTGATTATTATACATACATTGAGTAATTAATTGAGTATTACATTTTTATCATTTTGTGACGTAATGGTAGAATAAAATTCAATCATGAAAATCTAGAATAGATAATTCGTAAATTGACGTCCATATTAACAATCAACAACAAATATCAAAATAATCGTTCATTTTTATAATAGGTATGAGATGGGAAGAAAAAAAATCTAAAAATGTAATTATGAACTACCAAATTAGATTTTATCATTATTTGTATCTTGTATCTTTTAAAGATACTGGAAAAATGTATCTAAATAGAACTATACAAGATACAAGATACTTTTATAATACGTACCATGGTACAAAGTACAAGATATGTATCATGATATAAGATACAATATAAAATTGTATTTTTTATACGTTTCAAAAATACATGTATCTATGATACTATCCAACTCTGTTTGTACGAGGCCTGTTCAAAAAGTTCTCGAATTTTTAAATTTTTTATTTATGGTGCTTACCTACAATCTATTGAGACTTATCACCGTCGAATTATTCTCCCTCTTGGTTTATACACTTTTGCCAACAACGTTTCCATTATTGAAAGCAATCCTGGTAAACAGTTTCTGGAATTTCTCGTAGCTCCGTTAGCGAATTTTCTTTTATTTCGTCTATCATAGAAAATCTTTGTCCTTTTAACGGGGATTTTAGTATTGGAACAATAATACAATAAGTAACAACGTGTCTGAAATATGTAGTTACTATTTATGTTATGACATAATTACGTTTTAAATACGTTTTTGAAAATTTACTCTTTCAAAAGTTTAAGTGGATTTCTATATTGAAAAATTGTAACACATTAAAGTGTCTCCATATATATTTTTACCAAGAATTTTTGATTTATAGACATATTCCTAGTTTTGTTTTATATGAGAAATTGGAAAGTTGCTAATTGAATTAATTAATTAATTTTCAAGCTTTGTAACTTTTTACCTATTTTTTTTTTTTATTCTCTAATTTAATAATATCTATGAAATTAATTTAAAATTTAGTACACTATTTCACAGTATCCAACATGATATTTTACACTGTAAATGTAATAAGAGGCCCACCGCTAGCCGGCGTGGGGCTAGAATAGCGGTAGGAGTGCTTGCGCTCCGAGTTGACCCACTGATGTCAACTATAAACCTAGTCAGTAACACGGGAGCGGGGGAGCCCCGACGAGAGGTGGGGCCTGGCCCTACCCAGTCGCCCCCGCAAGGTTGAGGTGCCTACCTTGGCTGCAACGTGGTGGCTGTGGTGGCGGCGCCAGATAGTAGAATCATAAACCCACTTACCCGGTGGGTAGCCGGAGACCCAAACGACACTCGTCGTTCCGGCTCAAGAATAGGGTACGGCCTTTATGGTCGGTGCTGGTGGTCCATAGACGACCCGCGGTCTTTTCGGTCGCGCACGACGACGTCCCTTGAGTAGCGCCTAGCGCTAAGAGATGGTACGGCGTGGAAGGCTCAGGCCATTCAAACCAGGGAGTGCTCTAGTGTAAATGTAATAAAATATATTCATTGTTCAACATATAGTGTAGGTGAGATAGACCAAGAATTGGGCTAAAAGAAAAATACTACCTAGGTAACAAGTAGGAGTTTTCGAAAAATCATTAAGAGGGGTACCCTGAATAACATATTGAATATCCCACCCCCCACCAACTCTGCTAAATTTTTGAGGGGGGTCAAATCTCCCAAATAGGCTTTTTTAAATATCTCACTAAATATTATACTTACGAAAAAAGTTTTCAAACAAAAGTCGTTCTCCGTGTAATTATCTATAAGTTTAGTTCTTATATATTTTTATCTAAATAAAAACCAGAAAAATTGCTGCAAATATACTACTTTTATAAATGCAATAATTTTTTCGCTATTTGTTCAGATTCACGTGGTGGAAATATACTTTTAGACTATCTCTATGTCATGATAACTGAAAACTAAAATTTTATTATTTTAATTATTGTTAAATATAATAATAATTACACTTTTGACGTTCTCTGTAATCAATGTTATTATGTTTAATATTTCATAATTTTTTTTAAAGTAATTTTTAACAATGAAATAGGTACCTAATCTATTATAACATATTTACCAAAATATTTTTATAAATGAATGTGAAAATGACCACTAAAAATAAACTTTGTTTTATTTGTAATAAATGAAATACTGATGATTTATGTGTAACAGTCACACAGTAAGGTTTATTGAATTTAACTAAAATTAGTAAACTACGAAAAGACGGTCATGCAGAAAAAATCAAATATAATTATAATTTGAAATTTCATATTAAGTGTCGAATTAGAATTCGAGGAGAAGAAAATGCCCTTGTTAACTCACTGAAATTATTTAAATGAATAGCATTACTAAAAATAAGCAATGAAGAACTCAGATCATATTTACAGTACGAAATGTCACCATTTTCTTTAGCACTGTTCGATGAAAAGGGTATATGAAAAACAAAAAAAAAACACATCTCTATACATTTTTTCCAGTTGAGGTAGGAAATTTTTTTGAAAAAGAACACGTCTATTATATCATAAATGGTGGTTTTTTTTTTAAAATCGAGTATTGTGGCATCAAAATTCTACATATGGTTCGATTTTCCAGACTTATGTAACATGTACGACATCACTACAGAAAAATGCCATTATAGTTTTTGATGGATATCAAAATAATACTAATAATACAAAAAAATGTGAACGTACTCGTCAATCACTAAAAATGTAGCAGTGGATGTTCACTGAATATACAACAGCTAGTGTTAAGCAAGAAATATTATTGTCACGGGATAATAATAAAATTCGACTTATAGAACTGCTATCTGATATATTTCGTAAACACGACTATGATGTTATACACGCTGAGGTATTATCTCATTGCAACAACTGCTATAAATATTTCCCATAAATAAGCCATAATCATGGTGGTAGAAAATTTAGATATTCTTGTATTGTTAGTGGCATTGACATCTGTAGGGAATGTCTACTTTCTAAAACCTAGAAGATCAAATATAAAAGAAGAAAGGTTATATTGTATCTCCGAATTACAAATAATACCCAAAATACAAAATAACATCCTCGTATCACATGCGCTAATTGGGTATGATACAACATCATGCATGTATGGCAAAGGTAAAGTTAAGTGTCACAAGATACTTAACAGCGATCGATTGGATTGTGTATCTAAAGTTTTTTATAATCCCAATTAATCACCACAAAAAGTTTGCAGGGTGACATTTCTTTATTTATTATCAATTTTTGGAGAACCAGAAAAAGAGATATCGCTCAATAACTTTCGTTTTTTGTCTTTCACTAAAAGTGCTATGATGAATTTTAAGTTAGCATCAATAACACTTACAGAAGGCTCAAATAAACTCCACGCATATAGTGCTAACTGGCAAGTACAGACATGGCTTAGATATCATAAGGACTCTACTGAATCTGGTTAGTAGCCCGATAAAGGAGTTTTAGTTGCCATAAAAATGTGCAATGCACCAACATTAGATGTACTTTTAAATTTAATTTCATGTGGATGTATTAAAAACTGCAAAAATGCATGTAGTTATAGAAAAGCAGGTTTGAGTTAATTTAAATATCATTATAAGTACTCTTATAAATTATTTTAACAAATATATTAATTAATCTTAACACTAAAAACTACGAGTATTTATCAAATTTCAGGATTAAAATGTTAACGATTATGTTCAGCCTGCCCAAGACAGTCGTGCTTACGAGTAAATGCTGGTGTAGTAGAGTTGTATGAAGATGTAGATGATTGTTATGATAATGATATGTATGAAAACAGTAATAACAAAGATAAAAATATTTTAATATAATATTTAGGATTTTTTTTTTTTATATATATTGAGTAATGTATATAATCTATATATGTATATAGTGTTCAGTATCAGTCATTTAATTTAATTATGACGATAGGAAAATTAATGGTAAATATTAAAACGGATAAAACAATATAATCACAAAAACTGATTGAATGTTTCAATATAATATATTAACATATTATAATATATTTTAAAGTATTACGTAAATATGTATATTTCAGTACCTATATTTTACTTAAATTGGTAGTTTCCTATTATTTGGGTGTTTATATCTATTTAGTGTAAATAATAACATTATATAAATATAAATCTAGTACCAAGTCATAACATAGTCTAAAAGTGTATTTCTACCACGTGAATGTGAACAAACAGCGAAAAAGTTATTGAATTTAAAAATAAAATAAATATATATAATAATAAAAATAATAAATAAAATAAAATTTAAAAGTAATAAATTTTCAGCCATCTTTCTGATCTATCCTTAATATTTAGGTAAAAATAAGTAAAAATTAAACTTATAGATAATTTAACGGAGAACAACTTTTGTTTGAAAACTTTTTTCGTAAGTATAATATTTAGTGAGATATTTAAAAAAAAATTGGGGGGGGGGGTTTGACCCTCCTCAAAAATTTAATAGAGTGGGTGGGGGTGGGATTTTCAGTATGATATTCAAGGTACCCCTCTTAATGATTTTCCGAAAACTCCCACTTGTTATCTAGTCTTTTCTTTTTATTTCCTATCTCGCCTACACTAATAATAATCATCCACAATCGTATTTTATGAATACAATAGATAAATCTAGTAAAAAATCATTTTTCTCAAAACTAACACGAAATTCAAAGTCCATAATTTTTTTCATGGAATAAATTTATTTCATACGTTTCTTATACCATTAAATAAGTTAATACTTTTGTTCATATAGGTTATGTAAACATTTTTTACAAAATATTGCTATACGTTATATTTTGTACATTTCCTAGTTCCATAAAAAAATGTCTGTACAATTCAATATGTAATATGAAATAAGTGATTCGAAAAAGAGCGCCGAATTAAATAAAAAACAAACAAAATGAGTTTATATTTTTCAAGAAAAATAATGTATATTATATAATGTATGGAGTAATATTTGAATCAAAAAGAAATATCAAGCAAAGTACTACTATATTGTATGTAGTTTATTTCGTCTTATATAAAATCATAAATTATAACCATTACGTTAACAAATATATAATATAATATTTACATATTATACATTCAATATCTATACTGCAATATATATATATATATATATATACTAGTAGCTCCATGCAAGCATATTTCATTTAGTATATTGTAGCATACGAGTCAAAATGATTTTATTCATCTTCACTCAAAGGGTATTTTAGCTAATAAAGAATCATACAAAGTACTCGATCATGGCAATTGATAATAAAATTACTCTCGTAATTCATATTTACATATTATGAAGTGTACGGAATGTAGACATAATACTCCGCTTCACCTGAGGTTATTCCTCAATGAGAGATAAAATGAAACTGCGAGTTAAAATATTTTAATCCTATAACCCTGTGAATAAATATTTGTTGTAAGTATATGTGAAATAAGTAGCTGATTGGGTCTGTTGTAAGTCCATTTTCTCGCTACATTGAGATTAAGCAAGCTTTCTATTAGGGATTCGAATTACGTACCCACACATACAAACGTAAACGCATATACATAGACACTTTATTTAACCATAAAGTGGAATGCAACTACAACAGTATATGCTCTGAATTTTTAAAAAAAATCGTCTCAGTATTGTTTGCATATAATTGTGTCTGAATATGTATAGTAAATTTAAAGGTGGATGGAGAAAAAACTCCCTATAAAATATATTTATATTTTAACTACACATAAACTAATTTCATGGATGGTAAAAATTCCTAAGCATGAAAATACATATCACTTTTTTTACTAGTCCAACCCAAATTGGTTCATTTGGAAAAATAAAAAAATTAACGTTATAATATGGTTTTGGCTAAATTGGGTGGAATTCCATTATAAGACTTGTACTTCTTCGTATATACTATTATTTAGTCGTTGTAGAATTACTTACAGTTATTTGTCGAAGAGTTAAAGTCAGAATTTTGTTGAAATATATTTAAAGAGGATTCCGTAAAATGATCTAGGTACCATTATTTAGATCCAGATTTACTAAATATATGTGCTTGATATCGATAAGTATGTCACATACAATGAAACTCCATAAATATCTTCATTTTTAGATGTCTCATATTTATCTAAATACAAAAAACTAATTATAAAACATGTTGTTGAAAAGATAATCGAATACTGGTATCCATCTACCTATGTGACCTATTTTATATAATTTTAACTGTGGATAATAGGTAGTCCTTCATAAAAAAGAAGAAAAATATTTTAAATATACTTAGAATTCTGATCAGAAGAGAAAAGAGAATTGAATAATTGTTTTCTCTCGGATAGATTGATTGAGCGAGTTTGAGTTTGATGAAATTAATGATAATGTAAATTGTTTTTACTTTCATATTAATTATGTATTAATACTTTTATTCCTAAATTTTTCAATTCAAAAATAAAATTTCCAGTTTCATTTCGTAAAGATTTAAATATATTAATTATTAGTAAAAATACTATTGGTCGTTTATATAAAATATCAAATAATTTAAATTCATATTTAGTATTTATTTCTTTAAGGAAGGAATGTTAATATTTAAGATAACGGGATTATAAATTTTATGGTAATAATGTTCAATATTTGGTTAAGGCCAAGGACAATTCAAAATATTTTTGGAAATTTTATAATTCATAAAAATCAAATAATAAATTACCATGTAAAATGTCATATCTTGATTCAGAATCAAATTCTGGTGATGCTATTGTTGATTTATTTAAAATATATTGTTCATTGGTCTGTAAAATACACCCAAATAATTTACCGATGTTTAAGTCCTTATCTAGTTTTATAAACCCAATAAGTTTTATCAATTCTAATTAATAACTGATTCATCATTGATACTCATTTCAGGATTAATATTTCTAGGCTGAGTCATGTAATTAGAAGTTGTAGACTGGTCAAATTCCTGCTATATTTCAATACTCTGCAACTGTTCTTGTAAATTTTTATTCTTGTAGATAAATTGGATCAAATGAGTCTTCGGGAAACATAGACTAGTCAACTGGAAATGTGGCTATATAAACACTGACATAATATTTTCAGAGGTGTTGGGTAGTGTGTGATTAGAGTCAATGAAATGACCAAGACAATTATTTTAATAAATATTTAAATATATTCTATGTATTTGTATTCACATAACTTTTATTTTCAAGGTATTTGTAAAATACTTTTATTAGAAGTATTTTAAATTTCTTTTTATACAAGTAGGTATTTAAAATTACTAATATTTAAGTATTTGTTTACAATATCGATATACATAATTATAATAGCATTGTAGCAATAATTTATTTTAGAGCACACATTTTTTGTTATTTTAGTCTATATTCCAAATTGGGAAACTGGTATCAGCTGTTGTATTGAATATATTATTGAGCGTATACATTTTATATAGTTTTACTATTTAAAAACATATTTCGAATAACAATACAATTTAAAATTAAACTCATGTATATTTTAAGCAAGTTGAAAAACTTTATTGTAATGTCTATTTGTGTATATTTTTATATAGGTATATATATATATTATATTATATGTTTAAAATTATTATACATTCAACGTAAATTAGGAATTTTATAAGATAAAAAATCTAATGATCCATATTATATTACTATTATAGTAGGTATATTTAAAAAAATGTAAGTATTTGTTTGGATTTATAATCGGCGGATTACAAAAAGTACATAGGTAATATATCGGAATTAACGTTGACGTTTAATTTAATAAATTATTTATCAGGACATTTTCTGATATATATAATACATATAAGACGCTTAATTTCAGTATAATGTACTTGAGACCTCGTTATTTATAGCAAATATATTTACCGTCTTTTTCACATACACATTTTTCGTCGTAAAGCTCAAAAGCTTGTAGATAACGTAGTATTATATACAATAAAAAAACGAGACTACATTTAATTTTCTACATATGAGTTATCTTGGAAGTTTATATTAACAGTAAAAAAAAGTTTAATATATAATGTGTATGAGAATTTTTTGAGTTTTGTAGTATATTGTGATTTAAACGAATTTCAAGACGGAGTGGGTGCAAGATTACATCGTGATTCTTTATAATAATATGGAAGTACATCTTTGTCGAAATCCCATCGTCAAAATTACATTCCACGGTGTCATATTATTATTATAATAATATATCCCATAGTGATATTAAACGCCGAGTGACATAAATCAAAATTAATTGTATTTTCCTCTTACCACGTAGTTCAAACGCCACCTTAAACTAATTCAAATTTACCGGTGTCAACGATCATATTTAAACTCGTGTACTCGTTCTCATCACGTTCTTTAAATTATGATCATAAACAGTCGATCTAAACATATTTACAACTGACAATACATATATATTATTACCGTCTTAGACGATCACACAATACCGACCGTATTCATTTTAATATCGTAAGATTGTTATTACCGTATAGAGAATAATTTTCTAAATATTTCATAATATTATCCGTTGTACTTAACTATATTTTCGGAGAACAGAAAATTTATGAAGTAAAATTACATTTAATTTTTAAGTAGACATAAGGGTATTGCTTTTGTTTTGGTAAACGAAAATAATTCGCCATTATTATCACAGCCTACATGTCACTTTATTATGAACACTAGAGTAGGGACGTCAAACATTATAGTGCTGGCTGAACGGAAAATCGGTACAGAATTTATAGCATCCGCCAGGGGCATTGAAAAAAAATTTCAATAATACTTTTACATTAAAAACATAGCTAAAAATGTTTAATAAATTTTTTAATATTACTTCGAAACAATAACTCGAACAATAAAAATTAAATTATAAAACACAGGTTTTTCAGTATAATCAATTTATCATAACATTTTCCACGCTATTAAAATTTTAATTCTATGTATTTGTCTTAATATTTAAGAGTAAAGTTAGTTTTGTAAAATTAAAATACGTATTTAATTTTAGTTTCTTGTCATACTTAATTGAACTATAAAAATTAATTATTAACCAAGTTGATTAAAAACATTCATTCTTAAATATCAAAATAAGTAAATAGAATTAAGATTCATAAAGGGGTGAAAAAATTATGATAAAACGATTATATTGAAAAGCATGTGCTCTTCAATTTATTTAGTATTTATTTTTATTATACAAGTTATCATTTCAAAGTAAATTAAATAGATTAAATTTTTAGCTATATTTTCAACATATCGCCAATATTTGCAGCACCTCTAGTGGATGCTATAAATTCTGGTCCACTTTACAATAAACAGTCGGCGCCCTTACTCTATTGTTCATGCACTTTATGCAGTATCGTATTTACCGGGAGGGGGGGGGGTCCAAGAGTAATAGATCTCCCCATTAGAATCAAAAAATATTGAATTAAAAAACTTAAATGTCTATAATTATTTTTGTAAATAGAATTTTTAAACATCAATAATTTGAAATAGACTGTGATGACTGAAAGCTTTAATTATACTGTCCTAAAAATGAATAAGATGACTACATTTAAATTTCGAGGAGTGGAAAAATATATTTATTTTTACAATGATTTGTTTTATATTTTTCTGTAGGCAATTTATCAACCAGATGACATGATTTTATAATCTAATTTTTTCATGCCTACCTATTCTTTGACACAAAATGTAATCAGAAAGCATTTTGAAAAGGTAATTTATTGATTTTTGAAAAATATATCAGAACTATATGCATTCATCCTCCGCCTTCCCAGCCATTTACATATTATTCTAATAACCTATTAACAATAAAACTACGTGATACTGCAGACAACACAGGAGTAGCATTTATTTCAACGACATGATGTAACATGTTTAAGGTACACCGTATCAGGAGTTACGATACTTTAAACAGACATCAATTTATTGAAAGGCTTTTATTCTTTAGTGGTACAAAATATATTTTGTGAAACTTCAATACTTGTAACAGACATATGTTGAAAATTTGTTTTTCGAACAAACATTTATGGGAATTAGAAACATTGGGTTTCCTCGGATAGATAATTTAAAAATATTTTTTCGCGATTCTGAACACATATAACACTATATGGAAGTTGTAAGAGGAGGAATGATGTTAGTGCACTTATTTTTAGTCTTGGAGTACTCAGGTTACTACTGATTGACAGAGGGTACATACAGAGTGTATAACTTTCCAAAAACACGCCTCTCCCCATTTGTTCACTGTTAATTTAATTTATTATTAGGTTTAAGAACGTATCATTTAACATATGAAAAAAAGAGTTTTCAAAGACATATAATTCAACATTATAATATGCATGTGCCATAACATTCAAAAATAACAATTTCCATACATTTATATTTCGTAAAATGTCTGTTCCATACAAAATTGTTCCAATAAAATATAGGCGTTCATTCTTAGAATATAATAATATAGTTTCTAGAGTTTAGTTTTGTCAACTGTCAGTGCAGTGTATTCAACTATGTTGGCGCATAAATAAATCATTTACAAATTGTAAAATATGTAAATATATTGTATCTCGACCTGTACCGATGTGCATTTTTGTAGATTGGTTTTGTTCCAGTATGTTATTGACTCATATACATTTTACACTCTTTCCTCCTTTCCCAAAGTATATATATGTTACGGGCAAAGTAGGAAATCCGGGAATTGTTATACAATGCCCGGGCACTGTGCACAATGCCCGAACATTTTGGCCAATGTAAGAATGATCATTTTAATACTCAAATTTGTCATACATTGACCGGGCATTGTACTAGAATGTCCGGGCAAAGTGTACCCTGCCCAGATTCAAGTGGGCAAAGTGAATTAAATACAGTGCGCTGCACACTTTTATATCAAATTGCATTTATACGTATAACAATATCACTACAAAACTATAATTCGATATTTTATTCGTACGCGACAACGCGACAGCTGCGATAATACGAACCGAACCGTAATCTAAACGATAAAATGATCACACGGTATTGTAGATAATATTTCATAATCGAATCGTTAAATTCCTATTCGATATTTTCTAATGATTATTGTCACGACGGCGACGTCGTGTAGTCTGTCATTGTAGTGTAGTGCAGTTGCGTGTAATGTTATTTTTTTCTTTTGGTCAACGTTTCTAAGTATTTGTGTACTATTTTCTAACATAAAATGGAAAAAAAGTTTAATGAGAAGTTTAACAATTTACTATTAAACAAAAATGCAAATGCTGTATTTTTAAATAAAGTAAAA